>VDFB02107646.1:0-54999 GCA_007258455.2 Sequoia sempervirens | reverse complement strand
CTCTCCCTCCCACCCCCTCCCTCTCTCTCCCTCTCTCTCTTTCTCTCTCATGTATCTCCCCTCCATCCCATCCCTCTCTCTCTCTTACGTATCTCCCACCCACCCTCATCTCTCTCTATCTCTCTCTATCTCTATCTCTCTCACTCTCTCCATCTCTATCTCAGGCACTCCCTCTCCCTCCCTCCCCCTCCCTCTCTCTCTCCCTCTAACTTAAGAATCTCCCTCCCATCCCTCCCTCTCCTACTCTCTCCCTCTCTCTCAGGTATCTCCCTCCCACCCCTATCTCTCTCTCTCTCTTAGGTATCTCCCTCCCTCTCTCTCTCCCAGGTATCTCTCTTTCTCTCTCTATCTCTCCCACTCCCTCTCTCTCACTCCCTCTATCTCTATGAACATCTCTATCTATCTCTCCCTCTCTCTTAGGTATCTCCCTCACACCCCTCCCTCCCCCTTTCTCTCTCCTCTCTCTCACTCCCTCTATCTCTCTGAACATTTCTCTCTCCCTCTCTCTTAGGTATCTCTTGTATCTCTCTCCCATCCCTCTATCTACCACTCCCTCTCTCTCCTACTCTCTCAAGTCTCTCCCTCCCACCCTCTCTCTCAGATTTCTTACTCCCACCCCTCCCCTCTCTCTTAGGTATCTCCCTCCCACCTCTCCCTCTCTCTCTCTCTCAAGTATCTCCCTCTCTCTTAGGTATCTCCCTCTCTATCTCTCTTTATCTCTCTCTCACTCCCTCCATCTCTCTCTCGTGCACTCCCTCTCCCTCCAACCCCATCCAGCCCTCTCTCTCTCCATCTCTTTCTATCTCTCTCTCTCACTCTCCCCATCTCTATCAAGGGTTGGGGGTAGAGGGTAGAGGGATGACAATAGAGAGAGAGAGGGTTGAGGGTAGAGTGTAGGGGGTTAAGGGTAGAGGTTAGACAATTTAAAGGTTTAGGGTTTAAGGGTTAAGGGTAGCGGGTTTAGGGTTTACAGTTTAAGGGTAGAGGGTTTAAGGGTAGAGGGTTTAAGGGTTTAGGGCTTAAGGGTTAAGGGTAGTGAGTAGAGGGTTGAGGGTTTTATGGTTTAAGGGTTAAGGGTTGACGGTAGAGGGTAGAGGGTAGAGGGTTGAGGGTAGAGTGTAGAGGGTAGACAATTTAAGGGTTTAGGGTTTAAGGTTTAAGGGTTAAGGGTAGAGGGTTTATGGTTTATGGTTTAGGTTTTACAATTTAAGGATATAGGGTTTAAGGGTAGAGGGTAGAGGGTAGAGGGTTGAGGGTTTTTAAGGTTTAAGGGTTGAGGGTAGAGGGTAGAGGGTAAAGGGTAGAGGGTTTAGGGTTTAAGGGTTGAGGGATTAAGGGTTGAGGGATTAAGGGTAGAGGGTAGAGGGTAGAGGGTTTAGGGCTTAAGGTTTGAGGGATTAAGGGTTGAGGGCTGAGGGATTAGGGTAGATAGTTTTGTTGGGTTTAAAATGGTTTAAGGGTTGAGGACATAGGGTATTGGGCAAAGGGTAGAGGGTAGAGGGTTGAGGGTTTAAGGGTTGAGGGTTGATGGTTTAAGGTTTAGGGTTGAGGGTTGAAGGGTTTAAGGGTTGAGGGTATAGGGTTGATGGATTAGGGTAGAAATTTTAGTTGGGTTTAAGGGTTTAGGGTTTAAGGGTTAAGCGTATAGGGCATAGGGTTTAGATTTTAGGGTTTATGGTTTAAGGGTAGAGGGTAGATGGTAGAGGGTAGATGGTTTAAGGGTTAAGGGTAGAGGGTAGAGGGTTTAAGGGTTTAAAGGTTAAGGGTAGAGGGTAGAAGGTTTAGGGTTAAGGGTAGAGAGAGAGAGGGTTGAGGGTTTAAGCATTTAGAGTTTAGGGTTTAATGGCTAAGGGTAGAAGGTAGAGGGTTTACGGTTTAAGGGTTAAGGGTATAGGGTAGAGGGTTTAAGGATTTAGGGTTTAGGGTAGAAGGTAGAGGGTATAGGGTTTAAGGTTGAGGGTAGAAGGTTGAGGATAGAGGGTAGATGGTTTAGGGTTTAAGTGTTGAGGGATTAAGGGTTGTGGGTTGAGGGATTAGGGTAGAGAGTCTAGTTAGGTTTAAGGGTTGAGGGATTAAGGTTGAGGGTAGAGGGTAGATGGTTTATGGGTTTGGTTTAAAGGGTTTACAGTTGAGGGTTTAGGTATTCCATCCCTCTATCTCCCACTCCCTCTCTTAGGTCTTCCACCCCACCTTAACTTAATAAATCTCTCTCCCTCTCAAGTCTCTCTCTCTCTCTCTCAAGTCTCACTCCCTCCCATGCTACCTATACTAATCCGTCTCACTCCAATCCCCTCTCTCACACTTCCTCTTTGTTAGGTCTCATGTACCTCCCACCCTACCTAGAAAAATATATTTCACTCCAACCACCTTTCCCACACTCCCTCTCTCTCTCTCACTCTTTGGTATTTTTTATATCTCTTAGGTCTCATCCCTTCCAACCCCTCTCCCATTTTTATGTCTTTCCCCCACCCTAACTGGATAACTCTCTATCCATCTCAAGTCTCTCTCTGGTCTCACTCCCTACCACACTACCTAGACTAATCTCTCTCATTCCTATCCCCTCTCTCTCTATCTCAAGTCTCACTCCCCTCCTCTCTATTTTTGGAAAACATTTCAAATCAACACATTTGGCGCTCACCAAATGTGTTTTTACCTTGAAATAGTAAAATATGGGTTGAACCTTGTTGAACAGTCTAGATAACTGAGAGGGGGGTGAATTAGTTATTATAAGACAATTTTCTTGAATTTAATTAATCTAGACCGCACTAAAATCAATCTGATAATAATCTAACATATATGAACATGAAAGCACACAACAACACCATGCACAATGAACACCAAAATTTACGTGGAAACCCAAGAAGGGAAAAACCATGGAGAATGCTAATTATTAATTATAAAACACCGGTTAAAGTGATTTTTACAAGGGCTTACTGCCAAATTGCTCACTGCATGTAAGGCTCACTACTAGTGGGCTCACTGCCTGGCTATTACAACCAAGATAAAAAGGCTCATTTCCAAAAGAGAAAGGCTCACTGCCAACAGAAAATGACTCACTACTAGAAGAATGATGAAAGGGAATTCACTGCTGAAATAACTATCACCAAAAATGTCATTGGATATAATCTCACTATTTGTTGCCTCTAGTCATATATTTTCACATACCTCACAATTTCTAAATTTTTAGATTCACATTCATCACACTTGCTTTGATAGAATAGAATCAAATTTTACTTATACCATTCCATGCTTTCATAATCTCTTAAGATGACCAAACATAATGTCTTCATAATCTACGAAGTCGTCCAAACAAAATTTGAATTAGGTCACCAAGAAAAATTCCTGTGGTGGAAAAGAATGAATTATGTGCTAATCAGAACCTCCTCAAATCAACACACTACATATTAGGATATACATGTTACAATGCAAATAATGTTCCAGAGCACATTAACCAATTTTTAGATTGGTCTGGACCCATAAGAGTGTGTCTCATTATGTTGCAATATGAATGGGATTGGGACAAGCATCACCAAAGATAGATCATCACAACACAACATACGAATCATGCCAATCTAGATCACCAAGGCATCAAGAACTAAATCTTAATCAATCAACCAAGATATGTTGACATCAATGACAACCATTAATGAAAATAATCAACAGTAACACATTCCAACAATCTCCCCCTTTTTCATTGATGGAAACATCCATCAACAACAAGCCAAACAACTCAATGTTAGCATCAACAACATCAAGAGCCTTCTTTTCTTCTCCCCCTTCGACATCAAGGACAAAGGGAAAAAACTCCCCCTGAAAAACTTACTTCGCTCCCCCTATGAGGAAGCCACCCAACATTGATCTAGATAAGAGTGAGCATATAATGCCATGGACCAATGCACACCCTGGTGCAAATTATTGTAGACTAGGAGGGGGAAGAATCTCTAAATTTTGTTAGAGGTACTCAAAAGTATCTTTGCTCAATGGTTGTGTGAAAATACCTACAATCTGCTCTTTAGTAGGTACATATTCAAGTTTGACCTCATTGTCCAATACCTTCTCTCTCAAAAAATGTTATCTAATGGATATATGTTTCATTTTAGAGTGTTGTACTAAATTCTTAGAAATTTGTATTGCTTTTGTATTATCACACATAATTGATATCGGTTCATCAAATGATATGCCAATGTCCTTCAACATTTTTTTCATCCATAACACTTGAGTGCAACATGAAGATGTTGCAATGTATTTAGCTTTAGCAGTAGATAAAGATACAAAATCTTGTTTCTTACTTGACCAAGCAACCAACCAAGAGCCAAGGAAATAGGCTCCACCACTTGTGCTCCACCTGTTATCAACACTACTAACCCAATCAACATCAATATAAGCTATCAATGTGAAATCTAAATCCTTTGGATACCATAACCCCTTATCTTATGTACCCTTCAAATATCTAAAGATCCTTTTTATTGCAACATGTGATTCCTTTGTTTCTTATTGAAATCTAGCTGCTAAAAAAATAACATACATAATTTCTAGTCTAGTAGTAGTCAAATATAACAATCCTCCAATCATCGACCTATACATACTTGCATCTGCTTTAGGCGAATCATCATTTTTTGTCAACTTGCATCTAGTAACAATAGGTGTACAAACTAGTTTGGAGTTCTCCAACCCAAACTTCTTTAATAATTCTTTGGTATAATTTGACTAAGAGATGAAAATTCCTTTGTTGTTTTGATTTACTTGAAGTCCAAGGAAGAAATTTAACTCACCTATCATAGACATTTCAAATTCCTTCTGCATTTCATCTAGAAATTTTCTACACATATCATCGTTTCCTCCAAAAATCATGTCATCAACATAAACCACAACAATCAACATTTGATTTGAGTGAATTCTGTAGTATAAATTACTTTTAGTAGATCCCTTTTGAAATCCTTGTCCAATCAGATACTTATCTAATCTGCCATACAAGGCTCTAGGTGCTTGCTTCAATTCGTATAAAGCTTTCTTCAACCTACAAATAGCATCTGGGTCACTTCCAGACTTAAATCCCTCTGGTTGCTCAATGTAGATTTCTTCCTTTAGTTCTCCATTCAAGAATGCAGATTTTACATCCATTTGATAGACTTTGAAATCCTTAAAAGTTGCAAAAGCTAAGAATATCTGGATTGCTTCCATCTGGGAAACAGGGGCATAAGTCTCTTCAAAATCAATACCTTTGATCTAAGTGTAACCTTTGCACCTTTCTATTTTCATCCAACTTGTTCCAGAATACCCACTTTGTTCCAATTACATTTTTGTCTGCTGGTCTAGGTACAAGTTCCTAAGTCTGATTTTTCTCTATCTAATCAAGCTCTTCTTTCATTTCCTTCACCCAATTCTGATCATTGCATGCTTCTTCCATTGTCTTTGGCTCAGTTTTTTAGAGTAGACACAATAATACTTGCTCTTGAGCTGCTTTGCTTCTTGTGATGATTCCCTTATTCTTATCTCCAATAATTTGGTTTTCTGAGTGATTTCTTTGTATATTCTTTAGGGTTTTAGTTGTAGTTGCTAGAGCCTCCTTTTTCTTTTCTTCTTTCTTATCCTTTTCTTCTTTGTCATCTAAGTCATCTAATTCATAATCAATATTCTTGTCAGGATTTATTTGAACATCTTCATCTACTTTCACATTCGCACTTTCAACTATCTTGTTTAGTCTCTTGTTGTAACATTGGTACACTTTGCTTCTTGTAGAATAACCCAAAAATATGCCTTCATCAACTCTACTGTCAAACTTTCCAAGATTGTCCTCACCTCTTTGAATGTAGCATTTGCTTCCAAATTTTTTGAAGTACTTAACTGTGGGAGCTCTTCCATGCCATAGCTCATATGATGTCTTTCCATACCTCCTCTGGAATAGTACTTTGTTAAGCTTATCTACTCTTAGGTTTTTTGTGTTTGGATTTGAAAAATATACTCTAATATTGGATGATTTTTAGAGCCAATTTCAACATGATCTATCTCTTTACATAATCTAAGTCACCCTTCAAGGGCTTCATTGAAAAAGTTGTCAAATGTAAGTAGTGCAAAGTGGTGCAACTTTCGTTTTGCAACTTGTGTGACCAAATTAATTGTTCCAACATGTCTAGGTGGGTATGTTTACACTAGGAATGGTACTTTTTTTCACCCAAACATAACGAATCATTCTGAACTACGTTCAACCAGTACAATTTCTTAAGAGTATAAAGTGCAAAATGGCTACAATCTTTGATGAGATGTTATGTAGACATCGTGACACTTAGAAACTTATTTTTTTGAGCCTATGAGATTAAATTTGGCCCATCTACAATAACCTTTCTCAGTTTTCACTATCTTAGAGGTGTTTTCTCGTGGTGGCGACTTTTCGCTTGGGGAAAAAGTTGTTAAATGCAAGTAGTGCAAATTTGCAAAGTGGTGCAACTTTCATTCTGCAACTCGTGTAACCAAAAAAAATATTCCAATGCATCTAGGTGGGTACGTTTACATTAGGAATGGTCCTCTTTCATACCCAAACACACTGAATCACTTTGAGCTACATTCAACTGGCTGAATCCCTTACGAGTCCAAAGTGTAAAATGGATGCAATCTTCAATAGGCTGTTACTTGGACATCGTGACACTTAGAAAATTCTCGTCTGAGCCTATGGGATTGTGTTGGGACCCTCTAAAATAACCTCTCTCATTTTTTTCTATATCAAAGACATTTTTCCGTGGTGGCGACATTTCACTTGGGGAAAGGTTGTCAAATGCAAGTAGTGCAAAGTTGAAAACTGGTGCAACTTTTGTTCTACAACTTGTGTGACCAAACGAACTATTCCAAAACATCCAATTCGGTATGTTTAAACTAGAAATTGTTCTCCTTTACACCCAAACATGCTGAATCACTTTTCAACTACGTTTAATCGGCATAATCCCTTAAGAGTCTAAAGTGCAAAATGACTGCAATTTTTGACGAGTTATTACTCGGACACCGTGACACTTAGAAACTTCTCATCTGAGCCAACGAGATCATATTGGTCCTCTCTACAATAAAATCTCTTGGTTTTCACTATGTTGAAGAAATTTTCCCATGGTGGTGACTTTTCGCTTGGGGAAAAAATTCTCAAATGCAAGTAGTGCAAAGTTACAAAGTGGTGCAACTTTCATTCTGCAACTTGTGTGACCAAATGAACTATTCCAATGAATCTAGGTGGGTACGTTCACACTAGGCATGGTCCTATTTTGCACTGAAAAATGTTGAATCACTTCGAGCTACGTTCAATCGGTTGAATCCCTTAAGAGTCCAAAGTGAAAAATGGCTGCAATCTTTGATGGGATGTTACTCCAACACCGTGATGCTTAGAAAATTCTCATCTAAGCCTATGGGATGATGTTGGTCCCATCTATAATAAAATTTATTATTTTTTTCTATCTCGAAGGCGTTCTCTCATGGTGGTGTCTTTTTGCTTGGGAAAAAAGTTGTTAAATGCAAGTAGTGAAAAGTTGCAAAGTGGTGCAACTTTCGATTTCCAACTTGTGTGACCAAAAAAACTATTCTAATGCATCTGGGTGGGTATGTTTATGTTAGGAATGGTCCTAATTTGTACCAAAACATGTCGAATCACTCAAATCTACATTCAACCAGTTGAATCCCTTAAGAGTTCAAAATGCAAAATGGCTGCAAACTTTGATAGGTTGTTACTCTAACACCATGATTAAAAAATTATCGTCTGAGCCTATGGGATTGAATTGGGACCCTCTACAATAACTTCTCCTATTTTGCACTATCTCAGAGGTGTTTTCTCATGGTGGCAACATTTTGTTTGGGGAAAAAGTTGTCAAATGCAAGAAGTGCAAAGTTGCAAAGTGGTGCAACTTTCATTCTGTAAATCATGTAACCAAATGAACTATTCCAAAAAATGTGAGTGGGTAAATTTACGCTAGGAATGGTCCTCTTTTGCACCCAAATATGCCGAATCGCTCTGAGCTATGTTCAACAGGTAGAACCCTTAAGAGTCCAAAGTGCAAAATGGATGCAATATTCGACGAGCTATTACTTGGACATTGTGATGCTTAGAAAATTCTTGTCTTAGCCTATGGGATCACATTGGACCCCTATACAATATCCTTTCTTATTTTTGGCTATCTTAGAGCCGTTTTCCCATGGTGGCCACTTTTTTCTTGGGGAAAAAGTTGTTAAATGCAAGTAGTGCAAAGTTGCAAAGTGGTGCAACTTTCATTCTGCAACTTGTGTGACCAAACAAACTATTTCAATGCATCTGGGTGGGTACATTTATGCTAGGAATGGTCCTATTTTTCACCCAAACATGTCGAATCGCTTTGAGCTATGTTCAACCGATTGAATCCCTTAAGAGTCCAAAGCGCAAAATGGCTACAATCTTCGACGGGTTGTTACTCAGACACTGTGATGCTTAACTTCTCATCTAAGCCTATAGGATCATGTTGGGCCCCTCTATAGTATCCTCTCTCAGTTTTCACTATCTTGGAGGTGTTTTCCCGTGGTGGTGACTTTTCACTTAGGAAAAAGTTGTCAAATGCAAGTAGTGCAAAGTTGCAAAGTGGTGCAAATTTTATTCTGCAACTCGTGTGACCAAATCAACTATTTCAACATGTCTAGGTGGGTATGTTTACACTAGTAATGGTTCTCTTTCAAACCCAAATAGGCTGAATCACTCTGAACTACGTTCAATCGGCTGAATCCATTAAGATTCTGAACTGTAGTTGTCACCGAATTGTGCACCCTTGCTGAGTTGCAAAACTCAACCTACTAGTGAAACATTGGATCTGGATATTCAATATCCATGACATATGGTTTTTCATGCTCTGCAGTTATAAAACATGATGTGGCAGGAGTTATAGGACCATGTTTCCAAATGATTTTTCATGTTATTTCACACATAGAAAATGGAAGGAGGTTTTTTAACTTATTTATTTGATGAATATGGGAGAAATGTGATAACTGTACATGGGTGATGCATCTAGAAATCAAGCTTATATTGTTGTTTATACACATAATATCTTCAGAATATCATTAAAATTGACCTATACATTGATTTAATTTAATGAGATGTCAAGTGTTGTGATATTAGTAGATGCAAATAAATTTTGTTGGTTGGATAAAAAACTATCATGTGTTTTGATGCACGTTCATACAAGTTAATAGAGGTATATATATATATTCCTGTGAGGTTTGAAACAACCACTTATTCTATAAATGCAAATACAATGATTGCTAAGCTTTATAATTAGAACCATTAGTTGTTGGAGGGTAGGTGCATGGAGATGGGTAGCCAGTTTGTGGACACTTTTTGAATTTTTTTGAAAACTCATAACGCAAGTGCGTTATAATGTGCTTGTGTTATGGCTTGGTTTGTAAAGCTTGAGGCTCGACAACAACAAGCCCATAACGCGAGCACATTATAACATGCTCACATTATGGCTTGGTGTGTCAAGTCTGAGGCTCAACCACAACAAACACATAATGAGAGCACATTATAACACGCTCGCATTATGACCTATTAAAACCAAAAAAAGGAAAAAAAATCACTTTTACTTGTGACTATGTTTTGTTTGTTTCCTATGGCCAAAACCCCATTATTCTATGCTCGCATTCTAAGAGGAGCTATCTTGTGAATTTCTTCATCAACAGTTGCTATTTCATTGCCAGGATGCCACCATGTTGACGAGGAGGTGTGAGAGGCAAGGATTGTTTGCTTTTTATTTTGAATTTTTTAGTTTTAGGTTGTATTTGATATTTATTTTTTTGAATTTTTAGGAGATGCAAATCAACTTGTAAACCCTCAAAATCCTCAACAAGTAGAGCAAAAAAATCCTCAACAACAAAATCAACCACAACAACAACCTCCTCCACTAATATCTCAACACCCTCCTGGCACTCAACAAAATTTAATGAGTGAAATTGAGAAAAATTAAAAACAAATCAAGGATTTAATTAGGAGGTTAAGTGATCCAAACAGTTCAACTGCTAAAAGAATGACCCTGGCAATTTCATTGAAAGAAATGTTAAAAAATGTAGATTCAATTAGCAAACAAATAACTAGATGGAAAGATAGGAGGTAGGTAGCTAGGGATTATTATGCGGATAAATTATCATATAAAGATGTAAAGGATTTAAAAATTACAAAAGGTGATTTGTGCTCATTATTCACTAACCCACACATAAATCAAAATCTTACCCTCAATGTGAAGAGGTTTCCTATTCATTAGTGCCACCACCAACAGATTAGGAACATTTTTTATGATAGGTGCTACATGGTTTTTGATTACCCACCATGCAAAAATAGTGAAGTTTCGTAGTATTTCCTTAGGAAGAAATATTGTGAGTTCATATTGAACAAAATCCCAGATTATTTTGATATGAGGGACTTCTAGGGGAGAGATGGGGGGTTGGCTCAGGATAGACCTGATGGATAGCCGGATCCTATGCAGTAAGGGATACACCTCTCGCTAGGCCGCCTCATGGGCATGTTGTTATCCCTTCTATCATGAAGGAGAGTGTCGATGTAGAGACATTGCAAGCAATCAAAACTTTGACCTAAAGTGTCATCCAACATGCCAACCCTATTCTATAGTGCCATCCAAGGGAGTCTTTGAGTGGTTCCTTCAAACCCATTTGTGTCAATCTTGCGGGGCAACTTATTCATATGACCCCACTAACACTCAGGAGGCTGCTACAAAGGATCCGTCTGTAGCTATAGAGATGGAGAGGGCAGCTAACATTTTGCATGAGGCATATGGCATTGATACTCAGGTAAAATTTAGCATGTTCATTGACTTTAATTTATTAAATTTCAATTTTGAAATGCAAGATTAACTAATTTAGTTTTATGATTTTAATAAAATTTTAGGGTCATAGAGTTGAGACTAGATACATCGACCCTACACCTACTTAGTATTTCTTTAGTATGTACACCTATCGGTGGGTAATGTAACTAGTAAACAATTATAAATTTATTACATGTTAATAGCATTGTTTTACGAATGGTATTTTAATATGTTATTTTGGATGTTGAACAGACTAATATTGGAGGTTTCGAGGGAACATCTCCCAATGCCAGTGGATTTATTCAAACCTAGATGCAAGTAATAGAATAAAGATTTTAACTAATAAATTATACTTAATAGATTTGTGTAGTTTATATTCATATCGTTGATTACATTGCATTGCACAACATTCAAACTCAAAGCATTACTTCACATTCCATAACTAATAACTAGATGTTGATATATGACAAAATTTCAACTATAATATAGTTGTTTAGAAAGTAAACATAAGCAATGATGCAATTACTTCACATAGCATAAGTAATAAGTCTAGGAGTAGCTTCCAATTGCATTTGCTTGTCATGAAATTCCATAAGACCACTTTTTACTACTCGACATCTTTTCAAGGCAACGGGTTTTTTGAATAAATGCCTCAAACAAATATGGTCTCATGGTGATGTCCATCACCATGAGACCCAATTTCTTTGAGGAACTTTTTCAAACAACTCACCGCCTTTTCTCATGGTGATGGAATGTCATTCCATCACCATGAGACCACATTACTTCGAGGCATTTCTTCAAATAGCTCACCACCTTTTCTATGATACCACATTTTCCATACATGTGTACCAAAGCATTTTATCAAACTACTCACTTCCTTGTTGCTATGGCTAAAAGCCTAAAATAGGTGCTTTCCAAAAAACTATGGATGCTTGGAAAACTTTCTATCAAAGCATAATAGTAAGCAATAATACCATATAGAAGGTAATGAACTTTATGAAAAAATGCCTAAAAGAAATGTGGTCTGATGGTGATGGAATGCCATGATGTGCATTTTTTTGTAATGGCATTCCATCACCACAAGACCCCATTTATTTGAGGCATTTTTTCAAACAGACTGCCTTCTCTATGCCACCATAGTTATCATACATGTCTATGAAAGAATTTTATCAAATGGTTCACTGGCTTGCTGGTATGGGTAAAAGCCTAAAAAAATGTGCTTTCGAACAAGATATGGATAGGGAAAATAGTAAGCATGATAGTGAAAAATATATAGTTTAATAAGTACTCAAAATTTTGTTCATTATCTCAAACATTATAAGTCATGGTGTGGATCACTATTCTAGTTTTTGTGATTGAATAATTGGTTGTTTTATTTATAGATGTTGCAAGTGAAACACAACTAAATGTGATGAGGGAAATGGAGATTAGTGTTTTATCTGCTTTAGAATCCTTGATGGCTTTGATAGGGGAGGTATAAGGAAAATTACTAAATTTCAATTTACATTCATTGTTATAAATGTTAGTTAGTGAAAAAGAAAACCATTATTGGTTCATAGTTTAATTTCTATTTGGATGGTTTATACAGGGCTTTAGCACACCTTAGCATGGGTGTGTGAATATTTCCCTCATGGAGAGTGATCATCAGATGGGGGTAAGTGATTATTTTGTTAAGTATATCATTTTTTATAATGTAATTTCTATATATTAATGTTTTTACTTCTTATTGTAATAAATAAAAATTCACCAAGAAATAAACACTAGGAGGAGCAGTAGGAGCACTCCCTGAGTGCAACATAAATGAGTAACAAACATATCACTATCCGATCGACAATCAAAGGGAAATTATTTATTTTGAGAGCATGGAGTGCAATGAATTTTGATTCAAGAGCCCTTTGTTGTATGCCTACATGGCAGTTTTGTACATATTTTGTATTGGATATATTTGACATTGTATTCCTATATGGCATTCTCGTAAGCCTATATGACTATTTTGTACCTATATTTCATACTTATATCGACATATATTGATGTATGCCTATATGGCTATTTGGTTAATACAAATCTTTATTATCAATGGCATCCATATTTGCATTATAAATTCATGTTCAATAGATAAGAGTTACATGTATGAACAAGTGTATAGTTTACAACTTACATGTATACTTTGTGACTTACGTGTGTTCCAATGTATACTTTGTGACTTACGTGTTTTCATGTGTAGAGATGATGGATTGCACAGCCCCTGAAGCTTCAATAAAGGAATTTAGCCATGAAAGATAATCAACCACAAAAGAAGTGTTGCAACAATGGAATGCTGATTAAAGATTCTATTGATATGATGATTGATATGATATGTTACAAATGAACAAGATGCCTAATTATATAGGCAAGAGGTAAACCCTAATATGCATGAGATGTTGCCAAGTGTTATAATCTAACAACATGTGACAACCTGTGAACCCTATGGTGATGATCATTAAATGATGAGATAAGTTCTAGAAGGAATCTTATCCCACAAACTAGGAAAGGGAATATTATCCCATTTATTAAATGATGCAACCTAGGACTAAATCATTTATGACCTAAGTTAACTTATGTTAGTGTAATAATTAATTAATTACACCAACACCCCCATAAGTGCAACTTAGAGAGGAAAATGCAATGATTATGCAAGATGATGATGGGTCCCGGCTACGAGGCCATGTTAGGTACCCATGTACATGAAGATGCAGAAAAATCTCCCACAACCGGAGAAAAGGGGAAAACCCAATGGGAACAAAACCCCTCTCCAGAAAGGAGATAAAAAGAAATAATGTGAGAAAGGGAAGGATGGAGGACTCCCAAATACCCCCCAAGTACACCATCTGTCACATGGATACAATAGAGAGACTATATAGCCCCCCCAAAAGATAAGATCACCTGCAAGAAAGGTAAGTGTCTGAAGACAAAACAAGATCCAATGCCGACAAACAACTTATCTCCCTTTCAGAAGAAACAAAACCAATTGCAAGTGCAAAGATGCTTTCCATTCTGGATAGGAATTGAAGGAAGGAAGAATGAAAATGGATGATGATGTCTCGGAACTCTGCTCAAATGTCTCCTTGCCTGATGAAGATGCCACAATCAATGAAGACGGTGACAAACCAAGATGATGCAGAAACTGATGTTGAACAATATCCAAAGAAAAAGATAGAATGGATATTATGGATGTGATGGAGACTTGATAGCCCCCCTGAATGAAGTGTCCTCAAAACCACTGAAGGAAGGCTGAAGAAAATCCAATGGTGGATGCTGAAGAAACCTCTAGTCTTGAATGGAATGACAAGGAAGAAGTCTCGGATATGAAATCTCTGAAGAGAAATCAAGCACCTCCAAGATGGTCTCTGAATTCCCAATCAAGGTTGAGACAAAGGAATGTGGATACTCAAGAAAACTCTCCAAGGTGTGATCTGAATAGAGGAGTGATATCCCCTCAAGAATGTCCTCCAAACCTGTAGAAGTGGCCAAGGCAGTGATACCTGAGACAAAGCCATCCTGTGATGTCAAGTCTAAAAAATTGAATGTGTCTGGATGGATAGAGATGATGGTGGAAGCGTCAATCAATGACTCTAGACAAGGAATCACTAAATGAGAAGGGATACCAACTCTCTGATGAAGAAGCACAGAAAGGGACCTTGTCAACATCTTTGGAAAGATCAAGGTAATCAACTTCTTGCACAACAATATCATCATAGGGAACTTGATCTGAAGCAGGACATTTTGAATCATGACCATCGGGGAATGGTGGAGTATTGGAATCTCCATAGATCTCCCAAAGCTTAGTCCAAAGAATGTGAGGACAATCACAATGATCAATATCATTCAAAACATCAGAATCAACTTGCATAGCAATGATTTCCAAAATAGTGTACTTGTTGCAACTCCAAGAAAATTTTTGAACACCATCACTTGGATAGGGAACTATACCATACAAATGAGGCAATAGATCAAGTGATTGGAGATGGTGGCAGATCCCATCTCACCATTGTGAATAGTTACCCTTGTGCAACATAACCAGAGGAGAATAATATGCAAGCCCCATAACGAAAAGTTCTCCAAGAAAACAAAGACACTGACCTTCAACAGAAAATAGAAGACTTCCAAATAGATATGCAACTGAGAATATGCCTCTGAGATCAACAAATTCTTCTTCAATCTTCAGGATGTCTCAAGAATCAAAAAACCAAAAAAAAAGATACCTGGAGCTGAAACCAAAGAAGATGACTGGACTGATGAAAAAATGCACTGAAATATCTCTCGAATGCCGCTGGAAGCTCCAAAATATGACAATCTAATGCGAAGATATGCACTTTTGAGTCCAAAATGGAGGGTTGACTTCAGTTGACTTGAATATTTGATGATAGAAAAATCTTGAAAAATAGAGTGCACCACTAAAAAGTAGACTTCAATAGTTTTCCAACGGTATATCGTGTGCAAATTTTTGATATCGTATGTGGAGGATACAACCTTCGGAAGAATTCTGCAATTTGAATTGTCACTGGCTAAATAGGTGCAAAATTATGGCACCTTAAGGCAAAAAAATTTCTGCCCTTGGTCGCTAATGTGACTGTGGGCTGCGCTGGCAGTTTAAAAAAAACCTTCCGCCAGGTGGGTGGTGTCGGAGCAGCTAGTCGGCAGCGATAGGTGGTGGCGCGGCCAGAGGAGAACCCAACGCTCGGGATAGAGGGGCCCTCGGTTACGGATAGGACTAGGGTGGGGGCTAGGCTGTCGACGGGAGCCCTGCAGACGGTCGATAGCCAGAGAGTGGACGTCGAACGCAAAACTAAACGGGCGGTGGCTGGTGATGGAAGCCGGTGGTTGGTGGGAGGAACGGGCCGACAAGTCTGCGGGTGATGCCGATGATGTTGGTCGATGGGACAGGGCCGACCACCCTGCGGACTATCGATGAAAGCGGGCAAATTTTTTTTGAATATTGCAAAAAATTGCAATTCAAATAATTTAATAAATGCCAATAGAAAAAGCCGACCGATGGAAAAATTGAAACCCAACTATAGCCTACGAAATAATTTTTCTACCGACGGGTGATTAAAATACCAGGTCGAACCACTGCAGATTAATTTTGGCGAATACTATAGAAAAATTTTGCCCAAAAAAGCCAAATATTTTTTTTATTTTTCTAAAAAAAAATTTCCTTGATGGAGGACTTACAGGGATGATTTTTTTTTGAAAACATGTACGGATTTGTACAAAAAATGCAAACCCTAGATAATACCTCAAGGCTCCCAGATGAATGTACTCTGATTTTGGCAAATGAATAGGCGATCTATGGGTTTTGAGGCCTTCTGAACGCAATGGAGAGGTCAGAGAGAGCCCGATCTACACTAGAAAATAGCTTGGCTCCTGGGTAGAACCAACTAGCCTGCAACATAAAACCCTAAGCCTGCTTGAATCTTGCACTCCAAACTTCCTAGATCTAGGGTTGATGTTTCAATGGACTAGCTCTGATACCATGTAGAGATGATGGATTTCATAGCCCCTGAAGCTTCAATAAAGAACTTTAGCCATGAAAGATAATCAACCACAAAAGAAGTGTTGCAACAATGGAATGCTGATTAAAGATTCTATTGATATGATGATTGATATGATATGTTACAAATGAACAAGATGCCTGATTATATAGGCAAGAGGTAAACCCTAATATGCATGAGATGTTGCCAAGTGTTATAATCTAACAACATGTGACAACATGTGAACCCTATGGTGATGATCATTAAATGATGAGATAAGTTCTAGAAGGAATCTTATCCCACAAACTAGGAAAGGGAATATTATCCCATTTATTAAATGATGCAACCTAGGACTAAATCATTTATGACCTAAGTTAACTTATGTTAGTGTAATAATTAATTAATTACACCAACATCATGTGTATACCTTGTATTCATGCATATACTTTGTATTAATCTGTGTATACTATGTATTCGTGTGTATCCTTCAAGGCTTACATGTTTTTGAGTACTTGTGCTTCCCTTATTCACATGTACATGCTTGAATTATTCATGTGTATACTTATTAATTGGTTAACCCTAGCATTGAACATTGTTGTCATTCATGGTTTGTCTTGAATATTAATTGATTGATACTAAGCAACTTTATCTATAAGAAAAACACATGTTTTCAATTGGTATTCCATGAAATGATTCATAAAAAGATTCTAATATATCTAATTCTTTGATTGGAAGAACTCAATTAAGCAAAGGATACATAATCTTCACAACACTTGCAAAACATAATATTCAGAGTAGATGAAGTAGTTAACTTCTTGACACATTATCATTCAAACATTTATCTTGAATAGTATTTAAACATTTTCATAGCATAATCCTGATAGTGCAAAATGAATTGTTATGTTCTTGATCCATCACCATATAAACACGTTGAAAGATCTATATGTCAACTTCTTGCAATATTATTTCTTTTATAGGAAATGGACTCGGGAGAAAGCAAGCTATAATTTATAATACAAATAAGAAATGGACTCAATGTTGTCCTAGACCCCCAAATAGGTCTATTTAATAAAGCAACACCCTCTCAATCACTCTTCCAATTGAAAAAAACCATTGGGAAACATATACCAGTTTGCAAATCCACAAAATCCACAATTATTAGGGTGTGATTGGCCCTCTAACCCCATTATCCTCTAAACCCTCACTTTTCTCAAATTTCACTAGGGTTTATTGAAAACCCCATATCCAAACCTCATACAACCTCAAAACCTCTTCCAACATTCTTCATTCTTCCTGCAAAAACTTAATTGACCACCAAATTATGTTTCTCCCTGACTTTACCCAATTTTACTCCCTCAAACCTCTCTTTTCCATTCAAAACCCCTCTTTTCCCAACTAGGGCATCATTACATAACATAATTTTGACCTCCCTTCTCCTTGTAGACCTTTTGAACACATCAAACTCCACAACCTCACCCTATTTCCAACTTATTCTAACTTATTCTTGAACAATTTCTTATTTTCACCTTGTCTAGCCTTGCTTTTAAGGCCTAAATTTTGAATTTTCAATAGGGGCAACGTTAGTAATCTCTTTCAATGCATTTACCAATGCTATTTTTTATTCCTACTCCCTATCGTACTTACATAATTAACTCAAGTGACCCCACACTAACTCAAAACTAAAAGAAAGATTACAAAATGGCCTATCATGGCCTTATTTGAAATTATCATGACTAAAACCACTGAACTAGACCTTCTTAATCAAATGGAGGAACAAGGTGCTTTGCAACAATGATCATATGCTTTTTGTGTTGAAAACTAGGACTTCTCAATCGTCATGTGTATGTTTCTCTTTTCGATTGTTTTGTATGCCATCATAAGGGATCAAGCTGGTTGAATGTAGCTTAGAGAAATTGCAAGACCATGCCTACAGTAAACCTACCTATCAAGATGTGTTGGAGCAGTTTTTTTGGTCACATGAATTGCAAAATGAAAGTTGCACCACTTTGCAAATTTACACTACTTGCATTTGACACTTTTTCCATCAAGTGAAAACTGGAAACCACAAGAAAATGACTCCGAGATAACAAAAATTGAGAGAGGTTATTGTAGAGGGGCCCAACACAATCCCATAGACTTAGACGAAGAGTTTGTAAGTGTCACGGTTTTTGAGTAATAGCCTACCAAAGTTTGCTTCCCTTTTTCACTTTGGACCCTTAAGGGATCAAGTCAGTTGAACATAGCTCGAAGTGATTCCACATGTTTGGGTATGAAAGAAAATAATTCCTAGCATAAACATACATATCTGGATGCATTCAAACAATCCATTTGGTCACATGAGTTGCAGAACGAAAGTTGCACCACTTTGCAATTTTCAACTATTTACATTTGACAACTTTTTCTCCAAGTAAAAATTTTCCACGACTAGAAAATGCCTCTGAGGTAGCAAAAACTGAGAGAGGTTATTGTAGAGGGGCCCAACACAATCCTATAAGATTATATGAGAAGTTTCTAAGCATCACGATATCCGAGTAACATGCTGAAGTTTGCATCCATTTTGCACTTTGGACTCTTATGGATTGATCCGGTTGAACATAGTTCGGAGTGATTCTGCATGTTTGGGTGTGAAAGAGGACCATTCCTAGCGTAAAAATACCTATTTGGATGTATTGGAATAGTTTATTTGGTCACACGCGTTGTAGAACAAAAGTTGCACCACTTTGCAACTTTCAACTATTTGCATTTGACAACTTTTTCCCAAAGTTAAAATTCACCACCATGGGAAAATTCCTCTAAGATAGCAAAAAATGAGAGAGGTTTTTGTAAAGGGGCCCAATGTGGTCCCATAGGATTAGATGATAAGTTTTTAAGAATCATAGTTTCTGAGTAACAACATGCTGAAGTTTGTACCATTTTGCACTTTGGACTCTTAAGGGATTGATCCTGTTGAATGTAGGTTGGAGCAATTCTGAGCATTTGGGTGTGAAAAAGGATCATGCTTAGCATAAACATACCTATTCAAAAGTGTTGGAACAATTTTTTTAGTCACATGAGTTGCATAATGAAAGTTGTAGCACTTTGCAACTTTCAACTACTTTCATTTGACAACTTTTTGCCCAAGTGAAAATCTGCCACCATAGGAAAACCACTTCAAGATAGTGAAAAATGAGAGAGGTTTTTGTAGAGGGGCCCAATTCAATCCCATAGGGTTAGATGAGAAGTTTCTTAGCATCAGGGCATTCGAGTAACAAAATGCTAAAGTTTGCAACCATTTTGCACTTTGGACTCTTAAGAGATTGATCGGATTGAACGTAGCTCAGAGTGATTATGTGTGTTTAGGTGCAAAAGAGGACCATGCCTAGTGTAAAATTACCTATTCGGACATGTTGGAATAGTCCATTTGGTCACACAAGTTGTAGAATGAAAGTTGCACCACTTTACAACTTTCAACTACTTGCATTTGATAACTTTTTCCCCAAGTGAAAATCTGCCACCATTGGAAAACCACTATGAGATAGTGAAAATTGAGAGAGGTTTTTGTAGAGGGGCCCAACATGATCCCATAAGATCAGATGAGAAGTTTCTAAGCATCACAATATTCAAGTAAGAACATACTGAAGTTTGCAACCATTTTGCACTTTGGACTCTTAAGGGATCGATCTGGTTAAACGTAGCTCAGAGCGATTCCACATGTTTGGGTGCAAAATAAGACCATTCCTAGCATAAAATTACCCATCCAAATGAATTTGAACAATTCATTTGGTCACATGAGTTAATGAAAGTTGCACCACTTTGCAACTTTCAACTACTTGCATTTGACAATTTTTCCCCAAGTGAAAATCCACCACCATGGGAAAATGCCTTTGAGATAGAAAAATCAAGAGATATTTTTGTAGAGAGGCCTAATGCAATCCCATAGGATCAGACAAGAAGTTTCTAAGTGTCATGGTATGCGAGTAACAACATGCTGAAGTTTGCAACCTTTTGCACTTTGGACTCTTAAGGGATCGATCCGGTTGAATGTAGCTCAAAGCAACTCCACATGTTTTGGTGTGAAAGAGGACCATGCCTAGCATAAAAATACCTATTCAGACGCATTGGAAGAACCTATTTGGTTGTAGGAGTTGCAGAATAAAAGTTGCACAACTTTACAACTTTGCACTGCTTGTATTTGACACTTTTTCTATGAAGTGAAAATTGGACACCATGGGAAAACCACTCCTAGATAAAAAAACCAAGAGATTTTATTGTAGAGGGGCCCAATGTGATATCATAGGTTCAAATGGAGATTTCGTAAGTGCCACAGTTTCCAAGTAATACCTCGTCAAAGATTGCTACCCTTTTGCACTTTGGACCCTTAAGGGATCGAGCCAGTTGAATGTAGCTCAGAGCAATTTCGCATGTTTGGGTGTGAAAGAGGACCATTCCTAGCATAAATTTACCATGCCTAGCATAAATGTACCATGTCCTTAGAAGAAGATCAATAAAATTCATTGTTTCCTTGTATTTTTCTACATTTTTACCAAAAATCTGATGTTTCCTTGAACTGTACAGTTTTGTACAAGGTGATTGTGTTTTCTTTTGGACTGAATTCGGTGGGTAGTAGACTAAAATTCATTTTAGTTTTTGTTTGGTTGGATTTTAAGTGATTTTGTGTATTTTAGAAGCCAATTACTGAGGGTCGGTCTGTATACCCTATTTTAAGGGTTTTGAGTGCATTAAAATGTCATATTAAGCCTTCCACCCACTATATGCTTTTTTAACTTAGTGGAAAGGCTTAGTTAGGGTTATACAACATTTGTACAAATTTTTGTGTGCAAGGGAGGAAAATAGAGGATTTTTAGGTGATGCCCTAGATGTAAAATGGTGCAGTTTTTAGTGGAAAATGGTGGTTTAGTGCTAGGGTTTGAAGAAATATTTGGGGGCAACAATATCTCTTGAAATTTTAAGCTTTTGCAGACCTTTTTGAAGGTGTTTCAGGCTTTGGTTGGCTATGGGAAGGTTTGGACTATGGGTTTTCAATAAACCCTTTCCTAACTTGTGAAAGAAGAGGGTTTTGGGGTTTGTTATGTTAGAGGCTTATCACGCCCTAAAAGTGGAGGAATTGGTGGTTTGGAAGACTGGTTAATGTTGCACAATGGTGGTTTTCATGTGATAGGAAGAATAAAGGGGGTTTGCTTTGTTAATTTGGCCTAATTGGCCTTGTGGATAGCGTAGTTTTCTTGTTTTGTGATTGTTTTTCAATCTCTTTGTGTTTCCATAGAACCAATACATATTTAGAAACCCATTTTGATCTACTAATACATAACAAAAGCTTTCAAGAGGTTACTTTGGAAAGTTTCTAAGAACAATAAACTGTCTACTAGAAAGTGCCTCAAATTAGGTCAATTTTGTGAAGCAACTATCAAGAAATCAACTCCAAACCATAAAATAACCTCAGGAAATAGTGTATCAAGTCTCAAAACCTTCAAATATTTTAATTTTATACTTTAATAGTGGTGCAGGAGCACCGTTACATTTTAATGGTTTTGATCTAGATGTTTTATGAAAAATGAGTCATGGTGATGGAGTCCAAGTTATTTAGGGGTTTTGAGTCTTAATAAGGTCTAAAGAGACCATTCTTGATGTAATAGATCAACTTTGAGGTCTTTTGAATCCAAGTTGCAAATTATGTTGAAATGTTGTCAAGGTTGGCAAAAGTTCTCAAGATAGGTGAAAAGTCAGTTTTTGTGTGTGAGGTCATGTTTTTCATTCAAATAAGGTCTAATATACCAATTATCATGCACTACGACATAATCATGGGGGTTTGGAGTCATTGTGTCTAAAAGGTGAAAAGTTGTAAAAGTTGACAAATTGTTGTCAACACAAAAATGCAAAATTGTCATGGTAAGGGGTTCTAATGGTCATAAGGGGTTTAAAATTTAGTTAAGAGTTGGTTGGTCAGTTTTTTTGTGTGGAGAATCCTTTAAAAAGGCATGGAAAATTGTTGTAATGGTTGGTTAGAGAATATTGAAGCAATAACAATAATATTTTCTTGTTTTTCATTGATTTTCTATGTTTTCCTGACTCTTATAGGTCTGTATGGATCTGTACTGCCGCACTATGCTCTAAAATCAATGTGAACCTATGGAGGATTGTTTTATCTCTCTTTTGAATCTATTTGAGTGGTATTTTATTGAGGAAAAATCATTTTATTGCAAGATTGCAGGGGACGGTCTGAGTTTATAGATTTAGGGGTTTTGAAGTTTGAAATGGATATTTAACTCATTCCTCTTATTGTAATCTCTATGGCTTGGAGAAATGAGTTAGGAACTTGTTTGGTTTAGGTGTTAAGGTGCTTATTTGGTGAAAGGGAATAAGTTTTATGGGGTTTGTGTTGCTGCCCCTATAGATTTTGATGGAAAAGGGCATGAAAAATGAGGTTTCACCCTAGGGTTTGATAAAATATTGCATGTAGAGGTTGGGTGATTGTATTTTGAGTTTGTGTAGGTGATTTTAAGAAGGTTTGAGGTGGTGGAATGTTGTGGTAAGGTGTAGAACCATTCCTTTCAATAAGCCCTCCTCATACTAGCATAAAATAAGGGTTTTGTGGTTTGACATGGTGGAGTGAGTTTCTCCTGAGACAAATTGTGGATTTGAGGGTTTGGATACATGAAAATTTCTTCCCCAACAAGTTTAGGGGGTTGTTGAATGTTTAAAGGTATGTTCCTTTGTACATTAGGCCTAGTTAGCTTAATTAGGACAACGAAGGTCATTTTTGATGCACATGTTCCAAGATAGTCACTATTGATTTTGAAGAAAACTAATCAAAAATAAAAGTATAAGGTGCTGTAAAATCCGCACAAGCTTGAAACCAAAAAGGAAAAGTGTTGCAAATACGAAAAAGGGTCCTTTATTTACTAATTTCTTCAAGAATACAAGTTCTGCTCTTTTCCATGCCTTGAAAATGCTTTATATAGCTATTCCAATCAGTTATGAATGCTACCCCTACATCTTCCATTGACTAACTACCCTTTCTAACAAGAAGACTTCATCTTGTATAATTTTGCAATTGTGCAACTAATGCAAGTTATGCATTTTTATACCAAATGAAAAATTTTGTGCAATATCACTTCTCGAATCACCTAATGACCTGTTTGAGACTTTGAATACATTACATATGACCTTCACATGACCTTTTTCACATTATTTACATTTGAAAATTCAAATTTTGCAAATTTTCCTATTGAAGGAATTTAGAGAACAAGGTGCTCCTACACCAAACATGAATTCCAAAATTTCAATATTTGAGTAAATCTCATTATAGTGCCTTAGGTACTCTATTGTCACAAATATTTTACAATGTCACTCATACATTCAAGATTCTCTTTTAATGTCTACACCATAGGTGCTCATTATGATGTTAACTTCAAATGAGTAACTTAAGATTCCCTCGCTAAGCTTCACACGCTCTTTTATAATGACTTCAAATAATAATTGAGATTTGTCAAGATCATCAAAATAAGGATGTTGCATTAATTTTTTGGCTGAGATTTTCTTTGATATCTCATAAATCAACATTTTTTACGAGAGACCAATCAATTTTTAGTATTTTACTTACAAATACGCAAAGTAGAAGAAGAAAAAGAAAGATCATCCAAAATGGAAATGAAATGAAAATAGATGGAAGGCACTTAAAGATAGGCATGCCAATCTCTCAACTTAGTCACTCATACATCTTCACTGGGAGTTCCAAGATACCTATTGCACACAACACCTCTTATGAATAGAATAACTTGAAATTCGAGATGCTCTTATAATGTCTACATCATAGGTGCTCATGATAAGGTTAACTTCAAATGAATAACTTGAAATTCCCTCACCAAGATTTGCACACACTTTTGTAATGGCTTAAAATCATAATTGAGATTTGTCAAGATCATCAAAATAAGGATGTTGCATTGCTTTTCTGGTTGAGATTCTCTTGGATGGCTCTTAAATCTGCATTTTCTGCAAGGGGACACCAATCAATTTTTAGTAGGTTACTTACAAATAGGAAATGTAAAAGAAGATGATAGCATTGAAATCAAGAAAATTAATGTGCATAAAAGTATAAATTAATAAGAACATCGGTGCATACTTACAAATTAATCCAATGAACCATCTGGGTCTACTCTACTCTTTATTATGTCGAGTATTGCCCCATGGTCAGACTCATGAACCTTCCACAAGGTCTTGTTCAAAGGTCTACTCCCATATTTGGTCAAATGAACATTGGATGCCATGACAAGGTTCGAGTAATGAAGAATCTTACAATGTGTGTCAAAGTCTTGAAACAACCAATGTTTAACACTCTTATGTGGGTACCTTCTAAGCCATGTTCCAGTAACAACAACTGAGCCTGTAGGGTATTTGATGTTTTCCCCATCTATAGCTGGGGCCTCTAATTTATTTTTGGCCTAAACACGACACAAGTAATAGTTTGTTCCCTCTTCATTGTCCTCATTTGCAATAACTGCATAAACATGCCCTGCACTGATATGTGCAGCAAAGCTCTTGAAATTAGTCAACATTACGAATACACTACAAAGTAAGATAATAATATGGAATTTCAAAAACTAAGCAAGCAGGTATATTACCTAGTTGAACTAGATCTGATACGTGATCAAAGTTGACTAATGATTCCATCTGTGTTAGTTCCAATGTCATCAGAGGGCGATACATGTGAAGTTTCTAAGATAACTTGTCAACCATTTTTCAACCCACTCCCCTGACTCACAATCATTCCAGACTTGCATTGTACATGAAGAACAAAAGCATGCCATCTTCTGTCTATCAATTCTCCATGAACCTACATTTGACCTAAGGAAAGAGTATAGCTCACTTGATCCTCTTAGTGTACAACAATCCTCATTTAGTGCAATGTTAGTATCATCCATCAACAAAATTTTTTATGAAATTGAATTCACACCTTCATTACCTAGACCCATCGAAGCATTGCACCAATCAACAATTGATCTTGCATCTATCAACTTCGCACTATCTTTATACTTTAACTCTTATCGTGCTAATGCTCTTTTCACACATGCTCCTGCACCATCATGCTCCCCCTTTCCATGCCCTACCTCACAAAAGTTCCACATATGTTGTACACCTGTAATGACATGCATCCTGCTCAACCAATAGAACATGCACGAGTTCTTGAATTGTGATGCATAGTTATCTGACCATATTATATGCTGACCGTATGCTATGACCCTCTAAGCCAAATCATAGTGGAACATTTGGAAGAAGCCTTGCAAAAAATCTGGAGAATGTGTGCGATCATCACTAATATAAGAGTGATACTCCTTCAATACCTCCCTTTGGTCCTTTGTAGTATCAACTACATTCAAATGAATGCTATTTGCACAAATACTAAAACCTATGTGGAGTTGTAATACTATGACTACACCTCACACTGTGGCTATAGAGTATAGTTCTCTGCAAAGTCAACCATTGATACTATGTTGTCAACTGGAATTGTGTCATTGCATAGCTTGAATTGCATGTCCAACCATCAAGCTCTATGGGTATGCCTTGCATACTCATACACTATATTGTCACGAAACATGGACATAAACTGAAATAATGGAATCTTCTGAATAACCAAATCACACCTTTTTGCTTAAGACCCATCTTTTGTAGTGCATTCCATTGTTTTATACTTCTCAAACTCTATTAGTATTGTTTGAAAAATACTAATTTGAGGATAATCCTTTTGAAATTTATGAAAAAATTGGGTTTGAGTTGTATCCAAAAAATGCTTTGGATGTGGCTCACAGTTTAGACTACTGATTCTCCTTCTTACCACATCCCTTTGATTTAGAGATGGCCTTGTGTGATTCTTCCAATACTCTTCGATTAGTGTTCTCAATGCTTCAACAACATTTTTATCTTTTTGTGGCATTATCCCCAAGAATTCTCATAATTCATTTGAATCGATGCCCTCAATTCTTTGCCTCCTTTGAATGACTTTTGATAAAGTTTTTCTACTAATTCTCATTTGTTCACTCATCCTTCTAATGAGATTAGATCTTTTTTTTTGATTGCTTACCAAAGTCGATGTAATGGCACATCATGTGACATTACTATCCTTTGAGTGTGAAGTCTTACCCACACTCTCATATGCATCCATTAGATTCTTCAAAATAGTATTTTCACTCGATGCATTTGATGTTCTCAACCCAAGAGTCTTCACGATGTTTCTATACTTTATACCCCACATCATTTCAAAAAATAGTTGACATCTTGCAGTTTCATTTAGCCATTCAAAAAAGAATTTCCAAATCTTATCAGCATATCTTCTACAAGTGCATGCTAGAATCTTACCTTCCATGTTCTACAAAATATCCTCATCAATATTAATCAAATACTTTGGCTTTCTATGCAAAATTCTAGGTGGTGTTCTCCTAGGTACATACATCTCAACATTTGGAATTTCATCAAAATTTAATTGAGGTGGGCTAGATTGTGTACCTTCAATTGATGGAGGAGTAGAAGACATACCTTGAGGTTCTTGTGGGGATGATGGTATACCTTCTTCATCAAATCCAAGTGATGATGTAATCTCAAAATTGAGATGCATTGGATGGCATCCAACCATATTCACTTGCGATAGATGGTGTCCCTCCATATTCACTTGTAGTAGCCAGTGTCCCTCCATATTCGCTTGGCTTAATGGTGTCCCTTCGTATTCACTTGCTGTAGAGGGTGTGTCTCCAACTAGGGTATTTGAATCCCTCTCCAACTACAATATCCAAATTTGTCTTACCGCGATGCTTTCACATTCATGCCCTTTGTGTTGCCTAATCCTGTTCTCTTTTTGATGGTTGAGGTTCCTCTGCAGTTGGCTTATTTTCGTCAATAGTACCCAATTTCTTCTTTTCACGATATGTCACCACCCGTTCTCTCTCCTTTGATTTGAAGGTTTCATACTCTCTGTCTGTTAGTTTATTCCTTCTTCCTTTTTTTGGCATGGTGGATAATTTTACCTGTAGCATATTAGTTCCTGAAATATTTATCCATTCAAATAAATGAAATATATGTTATTCAAGGCTTCATAAAAAAAACTTACAATCATCCTATACAAGAGTATTTCTAGCATAGAAAAAGGCGGTGCAAGGGCATGCCATGATTACAAGATAGAAGCAAAATGGAAGTATGGACAAGGCATGTGAATTCAAATTCCTTGGAAAGCTAGTGGAGCATTGACAAGCTAGCTTACTCACTAGCCTGCCAATGCGGTAGGGCTGAGATGTAGGGGCAGCATATGCCTCATAGAAATGGGCTCTCACGGTGATGTAAATCACTGTGAGACCCCATTTCTATGAGGCATAAATTGTGGTTAGGTGTCCACATGGTCCTGAAGGTAGAGGAAGTAAGTTGTTTGAAATTGGGTGATGCCCTAGGGTATAATTACATTGTTTTCCTTGTGTAAATGGGGTGTTAAAGAAGGGTTTTGATGAAATGTTGAAGGAAACTTCCATGTAATGGTTGTTTGAGTTTGTGTAGGCTATTTTTGAAGTGTTTTTGGCATTGGTGAGGTCTGGTAAGCCCAGTTGTCAATACTTTCAATAAACCCTAGGTTATTTGCATGAAAGTTGAGGGTTTGGTGGTACAACATTTTAGAGGTCAAGGCTTTGAGAAATAATGGTGGAATTTGTTGTTTTGTAACACAATTAGTGACTGTTAGTTGAGATTTGGTGAAAAAAAAGTGTTTTTGGAGGTACCTCCTTTGTAAAAGAGGGCTATTTGGTGGCCTAAAAGGTAGGGCAGCCTATTGGTTTTCAATATTGTTGCAAAGAAAAATCTTGAAACCTTTTGGTATGTTGTGTTAGGAGTTGAAGTGTGTCTCAGACAATGTTTGTTAGGTCTCTATACGACCTTCTCTAAAAGATATTGAGAAAAAGTAGTGTTGGAGGGCTGCAAGCCTTTAGGTGCACGTGTTTGGGATAAGTTGAGTGTATAGTGCTTAAGGGGCTGGTTTCTTGTTTTAGTCTAATCATTTTGAGTTGGTTGAGGTCTTCACCACATAGGTTGATATCACGTTGCCCCTACCTTCTCAACCCTAGCCTATTGGCAAGCTAGTGGAGCGTTGGCAAGCTAGTTCACTTACTAGCTTGCTAATACAGTAGGGTTGAGAAGGCAGGGGCAGCGTATGCCTCATAGAAATGGGGTCTCACAGTGATGTACATCATCATGAGACCCCATTTCTATGAGGCATATACCACCCCTACCTTCTCAACCCTACCGCATTGGAAAGCTAGTGGAGCATTGGCAAACTAGCTCACTCACTAGTTTTCCAATGTGGTAGGGTTGACAAGGTAGGGGCAAGGTATGCCTCATAGAAATGGGCTCTCACTTTCGATGCAGTACATCACCGTGAGACCCCATTTCTATGAGGCATACACCACCCCTACCTTCTCAACCCTACCGCATTGGAAAGCTAGTGGAGCATTGGTAAACTAGCTCACTCACTAGTTTTCCAATGTGGTAGGGTTGACAAGGTAGGGGCAGGGTATGCCTCATAGAAATGGGCTCTCACTTTCAATGCAATCAAAGAATGGTTCCTCCCATGGTCACACCACCACTGGAACTCTATTGTTGCACACGTAAAATTTCGTGAGCCTGTAGTCTGATAGGGTGATCCCACAAAGCTAGTGTACAATTTCTAGGAGATACTGATTTTTGTTGAAATCACATATTTTTAGAAAATATAATGATGTAAGCCTTAAAAAGTTCCATTTAAAGCATTCCAATTGAAGAGGGTTTGATCAAACTGCCTTAGATCAAAACCCCTTGGATATAACCCCACTAGTTTTAAACCATACCTATAATGGAGTCTCCTTTACACCTATCGAAATGTTGATAAAAACCACTTAAATTGATTTACCTTTTGGGGGATCAAATAAATTAATTTAAAATTTATTTTTTGTAAATATGTAGTCCTTATTATAAGCTTCCCAAAAAGCATAATTTTAAATAAATTTAATTTAATTCCTATATTTATTTTTTATTTCTTGTGAATGTAGGTTTTTCACTAAAAATCAAGCTCTATGTTCTACACATGTGGAAAAATAGAAGATTATAAAAAAAAATTTGAAAAATATGAGTGCACTAGATATTGAAGTCCTTGATCCAACAAAAAACAATTGAATTGTGATACAAAATTTTTTTTATTCAGTTTTATTCGAGAGAGAGAGAGTTAAGTTATATAGAAAGTGAGTGGGTTTGAGGGAAGTAAACTATCAACTTGAGCATTAGAGGTTTATTGTGACATCTCTTGAGAAGCTATAATCCAACTTGTTGTTGTTTGGAGAAGTTGCATCGCTATCAATTGATTGGATAAGCATTAATAGGCATGAGGATATTCTTCTTTGTTATTTTATTTATGAAAGAATTGTTCTCCATGAATTCTTGCATTGTATTTAATGAGTACTTTCATTTAGGGAATCTAGAATGTCTTTAAAAGGGAGATAAAGGATTTTATGATGTTTTTATGATGTGCTTGTATGTACTCCATAATAGGAGGTTGGTGTTTATCATAGGTATTACATATTATTCACATTTGAGAAGGAGAATGCAGGGAAAACTTACATTAGAGTACTTAAACAAGCCTAGATCTACATAATCATCTTGGGAGCATTTATATAGTTTATGCTTGTTATTTTCTATCATGGGAATGGTTATAAATCTAGTACATTTTTGGGGGCATCATTGAGGAAAACATGTTCCCAAGTGAATTGAGAACCTTTAAAAGGTGTTTTTAAATACTGGATCCTAAATAATAAAGTGGATAGAGGAAAAAAATAATAATTTGGGAAGTAGAATTACACACTATTTGAGATTATATACACACAATAATGGGAAATTTTATAGACAATACATGAAAAATAATTGAGGTATGAAATCAATAAAAATATAAATATAAATTAGATGGATTTGACAAAGATGTACTATGTTTGACCCTAAGACCTTTTAATTTAAGTAGCATCAACATTAAAAATTTTCTATTACTATGAAGGATACATCATGTCATGCAAGAACTTCATGATGACAATCCTTCGTGTTGTGCATTTTTCGCACACACGCCCTACTGAAAGCAAGGACCCTCTTTTGTTTTCGCTTTTGTGTTTCTGGCCCTTTGATTTTGAGGGTTTTCATTGCCTTGGCATGAGCTTAAAATGTTTATCTTGCTTGCCCAAGAGGTTCCCCTAAGTTACGCATTGAAAATCTTTAAGTTCTGAAGGAAGTTCAAGTTTTTGGCTGATTTTGGGATATTCCACCCCATTTGGATTTTCCTGGATTTCGCCCAAAGCCTAGCGATTGGCGTTTTGCACTTGTTTTTGGGATTTCAGTCCTTCGCGGAATTCCATATGGATCGGATTTTCTTGAAATTCCGTCTCCTTGTAGAATTCCTGGATTTTGGGTTTTGGTCTGTCATTTTTATGGATGTTGATGGCCCAGTCATTGTTTTCTCCTGTTGATCAATGAGTCTAATAGTGCATTGCATTCTTATTATTGAATTTTTGAGCTCGACCCCATGGGTATGATTGTTTTTGTTTTGATTGATTTTTGACTTTAGAGCCATCACTAGTACCGATCGAATTTCCCTTGGGTGAATTCTGAGTTTAGATCCATCAATGAGTGATTTAGTGTTTGGGCCTAGATCCTAAAATTTGTGATCTTTCATAAATTTGGGTGAGATCGTTAGAGAATGTCGAAATCTAGGTTTTCCTCTATTTAGGAATTTTCCTGTGCTGGCGGATTTGCTCAGTTTTCCTTGTCCTCTGCAATTTCTCAAAAATCTAGAGTTTTGTCTGCTTTGCGGATTTCCGCTCCCTCCGGATTTTCCCGAAATTCCAGTTGCCCCTTCATTTTTTGGAATTTGTTGACTGTGGATTGTTTTTGCCAGAATCTGCCTGGTCCAGATTTTCTCGAAAATCCCTTGTGGTCTGGATTCCATGGAGGGGTGAAAATCCCGAATTGTGTAGAAATTATGCATTAACGATATTTCATAGGATTTCGATCTTTGCTTGGATTTATTTGAATTTTGAATATATTATTGGTGACGTGTTAATCTTGATCCTCATTATTATTGATGCTTATTTTTGCTGAGTGCAGGCTAGATTTAACAAGGTTATTAAGGAAGTTTTGGAGGAGATTAATTCGATTGAAGGAAGGTTCAAAACATTTATTACTTCACCTATGGCTGACCTGGAGAGTATTTTTCTCAAGGGGCTAGATATATTGATTGAGTTGCATTAGAGATCCCAGGCTGACCTGGATGGAGTTCGTGCATTTAATGCATATCTTATTTTATTTCAAATTTCTCTTGGCCAACCTATTTTGTGGCTAATTATTATTGTAAACATTGGTTGGGACTTCTTGTTTTGTGGAAAATTGTTATTGTAAAATCTAATTGGGTTGACATGCTCTAGGGTCTTCTATAAATTGGGCATTTTGCCTCATTTGTAACATATACACAGATAGAGATAGTTTGATACAAGAGCGAATTAGGTAGTAGAGTAGAGGTAGAAGTTAGTCAATTTTTGAGCAATTGCTATTTTTGAGCAAGTGCTGTAATAGAACATTGGAATTGTTGCTGAAATTCGATGATTCAATAAAATTGAAGACATTGTGATTTTCTGGTGATCTCTTTTGTGTTGACTTATCTTGCATGGTTCTTATGATTCTATCTTTTAAATTGCTCAAGGTTATTAGATGTATGTTAGATTTAAATTTAGATATGATTCAATGGTGTTTATGGTTTGATGCTTGAAGTGTTTGTAGCAATCCCTGGTCCATACTTTTCGTAGCTATCTAATTGTTAGTTACTTTGCAAAGTTAGCCTAGACTTTATATTCATTGTGCTTAGTTCAATTGTGGAGATTTATTCATTTCAATTGCAATTGGGTTGTCTTGGGTGAATGTTCATGATTTGAAACTCTTAATACCTTAGAAGATTGCACCGTTTTTGTGAGATTGTAGATTTATCTTGGTCAAGCAGGAATTAGTTTATGAGGGATTGGTCCATTTCAAGTATTTCATCATTTACATTATTAATCTTATGAATAGTTAAATTTAGTAATCTCTCTGAAACCCTAATCTTTTGTTATTTATTTCATCATTTGGGTTAGATTTGAGATTGAAGTATCATTACATTGCCAGATCTGATAAGTTCAAGATTCAGTATTTGCTTGTAGTAAGGTCCCTTTGTGATTACCAACATTTTCACATTTATCACTGAGCTGTTTATGCATTGTCAAGACCTAACATTAGAGACCTTGGGGTTATCTCTTGAGGCTTACTGATAGAGATTTACCTTTCAAGAGAGATAGGATTGGGTGAAGCCACAATAGTGGTTTACAATTGAAGTGAGGAAGGAAAACTCACAAAAAATCAATGCATTGCAAAAAACTTGATTTTAGGGGTTTGTACAAACCTATTGGTTCGACAGAACCAATTAGGGGTTCGGTAGAACCTAGGATCGACCGAACCCTTTAAATAATATCCCGCCAAAAAATCCATCAAAACCCCTTATAGAAGGGGGGTTCAAATAAACCAGGGTTCGAATGAACCGTAGTTCGAACGAACCCCCTTTATTCCTCATCCCCCCCTGAGACATAAAAAAACTTGAATTTTGGCACTTCAGAGCTCGGTTTAAGGATGAAAATGGAGGAATATTCACAAACCCAACTGGAATCAAGTAGTCCTCAAAACAAGCTATCCAAAAAATATAATTTTAATATGTTTTGGTTTTATTATGTATTTTTTTTTAGTTTTATTAAACATAGGTTTTCCATCGAAAATGAAGGTCTATGTTCTGCACATGTGGAAAAATAGTAGATTATCAAAAAAAAAATTTAAAAATATGAGTGCACCAAATATTGAAGTCCTTGATCCAATAAAAAAAAATTGAATTTTGATATATACAAAAAAAGTTATGCATTATACAGTTGTGCTATGTTTGAATTGTAATTGGTTTGACTTTGAAAACTTGATTAAAGCAAAAAAATATTCAAATAAAAAATATCCTCACCAAGTGCAGCTAATCTAGATATCAGAGTTAGCAAATCTAAATTCAAAGAATTAGAATTTTTATCCTTCATGGAAAAAAAGTTGTGTTATATGGTGTGTGTCACTTTTAAAAAATGTTGTTTTATGAAAAAAACCAGTTTTCGTGGTAGATGGAAAAAGAAGTGCAATCTGATTCCAAAAAAAATTAAAAAAATATTTTTAGAATCTATAGAAAAATGTGACGAGACTTAGTTTGCATCATCTTCAAATTCTATGGTTTTACCGCCTATAGGTGCCCTAATGTGAAGATTTAATTTAATTTCAAAGACCAGCTTTGGGCTAAAAATTGTAAACCACTATTGTGGGATCACCCGATTTCATATTTTGTTGTTATTGCAGCAGAAAAACATCATCAACACTCGACATGTCACACATCTTAAAGAGGAGAAAAAATTCTTTTGATGTGATACCCTTTCTATCCATATGTGCTTAAACATGATCATTAATTTGCATCTCTTGTGAGCCATGTGATATTCATAATATCTTTCACATAGAGATACTTTCCATTATGATCATATTATATATTGATGATATTTCCCATTTCATATATACATGTTTCATTGATGCTTCACATTATCATTTAATGCATACATTGATTCCTAGCTAAATTTTCACCAAAGGTATTTATGAAATGATTAATGAAACTAAAAAGTGGGGGAGAACACCCAAAATTATGTTATAATTTTTTGATAAAAATAGGGCCACTTTATGGGCCCTCAACATTTGACACTCTTAATCAACCATTGTAATTTTTTAAATAGCTTCTTTACACACTCTCCATTTTAAACACTACTTCTTGTTAGATTATCACATCTTAAAATTTGAGCACATGCATCTTAAATTAATTATTAAAGTTTTAATTTTCTTTATTTTATAGAAAAATAGTCACTTTTGACCCCTAATTTCAATGCATTTACCTACACATTCTTCACATTTGTTTCTTTCTATGTCCTCATATATACCATTTTTAGCACCTTGAATTTTACATATACCTTGTTATTTTGTATGATCCCATGCTTCCTATGTTCTATATTTACTAGTTTAGTATCCAAGTATTCCTTGTTATGATTTTGTGCTTATTATTACATTATTTTTTAGATTGCAAGATTCGGGTAGCCCCCCTATAAACTGCAACTTGCTCTTGGTAAAAAAATTTCACATGACTAGTGACACTAGCATGACATGCCCTCCGATACCATGGGGACGAGGGGGATACTAGACCTCATGAAATCTTGGGCCTGCAACATGATGCTTTAGCAAAACAAGCTAAGCCCCTTACCCTACCTATTATTAGATGTTCATGATTATTATATTTTTTACATCTTTTCATTACATATTATGATCCTTTTTGTGCTCACATATTTACAACTTGGTTATGCCTACACGATACTTATAAAAAATTTATGACTATCCTTATCTTGTCATCTATACCTTCATTAGGGAAACATTTAAAGTCCCCTTATTATACATGTTTTCACAATTATATTACTTATGTTTTTAGATACTTATCATATGATTCTATATTCTACCATATTTACATACCTTATCATGATTATATATTTCCTTCTCTCCCTCCAGTTACTTTCATTATTTATATGAAACCAATTAGATGGACCATATATGCCACTAACATTCTATTTTTAATTTTATTTTATGGTGATAGGATTATGGTCATTCCTATGTGTAGGGTTTGTTCTAAATCTATTCGGCTTGGCTAGATCCATTTTATCATTTTATTTATAAAAGTAGACCTCCTTCATGTATACAAAGTTCTTCAACACCTTATCTGTTTGGTCATATCCTTTTAAATTTTTCCACTTCATTAGAGCCTTTTCCACATTCCTTTGCATTTATATATGTAGTTTAAATATTATCAAGTTTCTTATAATAATCAAAATCTCTTACCTTTTTCTTGTTTATTTTTAATTTTTTGAGCATGGTTCCTTATCAAAAAAATGTACATGTTTAGTTCTTATTTGAAATATGTGATAGATGGTTACCTATTATATTCTCTTTTATATTTTCCATATTTTCAATGGAGTACTCATTGTGAGAAAAAATTAAGAACTCTTTATAAATTTACAAATACCTATATCCTTTGAGTCTCTATAACATATTTGATTCATATGTTGGCTATTATTTTATTTTAAAGCATCCATCCACTAAGTATTTTCCATACATATCAAGGCACAGGGGGAATATAATGATGAAAATTATAAACCCATGTCATTTTCCCATATTTCTTGGGACCCCTTTGAATAAACTATCCCAAATATGATAATTATCTTACAAATGGAAGACTCTAACTTAAATTAGGTTCACGATATATTCATATCCAAATTCTATCATCACTCCTTCCTAGAAGATTGGTCTTAATTTATATATCACCACTTGATGGTATAGATCAAATTCATGGGTGCATACTTGACCCAATACATTTTTATAGTCACAATCCAAACCTTACAATTTTAAAATTGAAACTATAAATTGAATTATTATTGACCATTTCACTTGTTATTATGATTTTACCCAATGCATGCTTGTGTTATTTTGTGTAATATGTTTTATATTTATGGGCATTCATTAAATCAATTTGAAATAATCTTGGATAGCCCAAGGCATTATTATTGAACACATCTTGAGTTTAAATTTTTTATATAGAATAAAAATAATCTAGTATTATCAAATAACATAATCCTAGGTCCATTACATGCTCTCATAATGCCATCGATCTTGATTAATCATCATTATATTAATCCAACTAGAGGTATGATTGGAAAATACTATCCTTAGAATTCATCATATTCCCTAGAAAGGTGTTCTTAAGAACCACCATTACAAATACTTGATATGAAATATCAAAGTGAATGAAATCTAATAGTTAATATTCTACCAATTTTATATTTATAAGTTACAATTTCAATATATTTCCAAATAAAATTTTCTCATAATGATTAGATTTTTAGATGTAAATCTAACCCATAAAATAACATAAACAATTGATATAATCTAAGATATTTATCTAAATAAGTCCCATAAGTCTAAGAGAATAATAGACCAATTTCTAGCATCTATTAAACTATATTTCCATGATTAATCTTTTAACTAAATATTCAATTTAAATTCATTTAATTTTTATTTAATTTATTTATCTAAATTAATTAATTATTTATTATCTTATTCAATTAACCTAAGTAAGGTATGTTTTTCCATCATAAATTGGAAATTTATGTAAACTTAGGATTTAAATAATTATTTTAATACTTTAGTATTCAGTTGATATTAATATCAAATTTTCTTTGTCTAATAATTATAATTTTTAGATATTCTTAAGGGTAAAAATATTAATTTTCTAAACTATATATTTTATTTAAATAAATTAATGTAAGAATTATATCAAACTAATTTATATAAAAAATTGAGGTTAATGAATATTAAGAAATAAAAATATTAAATATTAAAGTTATAATAATTAAATGTGAGAAAGAAAGATATTTTTAGATTTAAATTTTGTTATGCCACTAAAATATGGATGTCTTCTATTCATATTTCATCTTGGATTTAGGAAAATATTTGTACTTTATTGTGAGATAGGTCTATGAGTTTGGGCCACTTCTGTACATGTAAACCTGATCACTTACTTCAAATAGTGTATAGTACACACTTACACTTCCTAGTTCATCCAATTCATTGGTTTTTATCCAACAATGAGAAGTGGTAGAATTTAAGAATAGATTTTCAAGGGTTTCCAAATCACCATGGTAGATGCTCTCCTAAGCCAATTCCAAGCATTCCAGATTTATGGTTGTAAAAATAATTAATGACAATAATATTCAAACATGTAGATGATTTTAAAATTATTATACTTGGCTTGATTAATTTTAGTGTACCAATGAAAATGCTCCTAGCATGTTTCTATTATCAATGTGAATGATTTGAAGCAATCAAATAACTTTAAATATTAGGATGTAATAATAAATGATGTAAATGCACGTTTATTCAACTTTAGGATATAAATAGTGCACAATAGTTATCTACAATATTATTTTTAATTTCAGATCAATCAAGGATTGATTGAGAAGCAAGGATGCTAAAATCAAGGTGGATAACAAATGCACCAAATGGGTGCAATAAAAACCATAATAACTAAAGGATATCTAGAAATACATGCAAATATGAATAATATATGGATATGGAGTGTGAAATTGTGTGTAAATGGATGAATAATCATATAAAAAAATGAGCTCAAATTTGTAAAATATGTGCCATAATTTGTTATTGTATGATATGATGAACTTAAGACCTCCGAGAAAGAGAGGCTTGGCAGCCTGTCACAAGGCCATGGGTCATCCCCAATATGTGCCATAATTTATTAGGTAAAAGCACACCAGGTCACATTTTATAAAGGAATCTAATTACATAAAAAAGAAATTCTGAACTTCGACCACATAAAAGTGGTCTTTATGTTTTGAATTTCAAAATGATGTAAACTAATGAAATGCAGAATTTTTGATGAAGTTTATTCCTGCAATTTTTTAGATTTTTTAAAATTTGTTTTCATTGCTTTTTTTATCAATTTAAGAACAAATTTTGGAATGCTAAAAATTTTAGAAAAAGTGACTTCATAGGCCGGCCAAAAATAAATTGAAAAAAATTCATAATAACATTTTAAATTAAACTTGTCAACTGAGGCCATCAACTTTTGTCTACCTTTTTTTATCATTTTCAAAAAACAAATTATACCATTTTAAAGGGGAATTTCTCTTGTACTACATGATATATTTTTGAATTTATTTTTTAATATGTCTTACTATTTTTTAATTTCTAATCAGCCTCCTTTTTAACTTTAACAACGCACTTTCATTATTTAAAATATATATTAAAACTAATTAAAATATTAAAAATTATATATTCAGATTCACTCACTCGAAAGCTCTCCTACAAAAGGGCATTTTGGCTTTAAAATATATTCCTGGACTAAAGAAACTCTTAGTTAAAAGTTGAAATTTCTGTGAAAATCTTAAAAAGCATTGGTCAGCCAAACTTAGATGACAATGCATTGGCCAGAAAGCTCTATAGAAAGGGTTTGAGCAAACCCTTTCTATAGAAACTCCACACAATAAAATAAGCCAATTTAAGCCAATTTGAAAGCAACAATGGAAAAAAATTATTTTTTTAGATTCAGCCGAAACCTTGTGTGCCACATACAAGCGACGTAGTTTCGGTCGAAACTTATTCAGCTAAAACAATTTCGGCCAAAAAATTTTCACTCAAAAATATATATTTGGCTAAAAGTGTGACACAACTTTGTGTTTTTACTTGTTAATATGTAATCTTATTAAACCATCCTAATGTTCTAATGCTATATTAATGTAAATTACATGAACATACATATTTCACCATTAAAATATATAATTAATTGTTGTTTCAATCCAAAATTTTATATGTATCATTAAAAAAATATTTACATATGATACAACTCATTAAATTATTCTTTTATCATTCTATAATTTATTCCTTAAAAATTTATATACTATTAATTATTCTTTCATCATTCTGACATGAATTCAATTTTATAAGTCTAACAAATAAGAACTTGATAAATCAACAAAAATCAAGGAACCACAATCATTTGTACACACAAACCAAAAATGGTTACAAAATTTAATGGGAATGGTGAACATTCAATACCATATCGTTAGAGTAATCAGTGCATTAGCTAATAATTAATTAATCTTAACCTGACATATCTAATTTATTCTCGTGCACTTAAGCTAAACTTAGGAGTGTTTTATGCTTTATTAGTTGAACTAATATTAGATCATTATGTCTCATCTCGTGTGATGTTGACACTTGTCATGATCTGATCCCTTTCTCATTTAGGGCTTTTCTCTTATAAGCACTCAACCCTCATTGTAAATAACTCAGATATTATCTAGAGCTTTCATATCTTCTTGAAAGTCTCTTCTATAGCATTTTCTTGTTGAAGAATATTACATATATATTGTTTGGCAAGATCTCACGTGGAATGTGTTCCTTTGTTTGTTGTTTGATCTGTACCGGTTTTGTATTGTTTCACAATTCTAACACATGCTAGATAACCACATCCTTACATTGTCATCCACATTTATTCTAAATTTAAAATTATGTCCTTATAAACAAGGAATAGTCAAATGTATAATCTTTAAGCTTTTAGCTTAATTTCAATATTAAAATTTCATATTTTCTCTATGATCCTAGATAAGTATCTTGTATAAAAATTATCTAGAAGGAATTCTATTGGCATTATGTTTAATATCATGGTAAAACTATATATATATATATATATATATATATATATAGATATAGATATAGATATATATGTATATATGTATATATATATATATATATATATATATATATATATATATACATATATACATATATACATATATATATATATATATATATATATATATATATATATACATATATATACATATATAGTATATATATATATATATATATATATATATATATATATATATATATATATATATATATATATATATATATATATATATATATGTATGTATGTTTTGATAGAAGAATAGGATTTTGAAAGGGCCTTGACCCTTGTACAAGGAGAAAGATATGGAAATAAGCACAACCAGACAACAAAAACAACCAAACAAAACAATAACAAAACTATAGGAAATAGAGTATTACAACGTAAGAGACACCACCTAACCAACACTAAGTCATGGTGGTTTACAAAATTGAAAACATTATACATGTTAAGGTTGTGCATCTATTTTAAAATTATTCATATTCATATTTGTTGTCCTAGCCTTAACAAATTTGCTTTAATAAAGCAACCTTTTTTACATGTTCAAATAAAGTTGTTTTTTTATAGGCTACAATTTTTATAAACATGAGGTTGTGAATTTTTTTTTGTGAAAGTAGAGTTAAAAATAATATTTTTAAATGATCAAAAGTAAATTATGATCAATAAAAATAAAACAATTATTTACTATTTGAAATAGAGATAAGGTATAAGATATCTATTGACTATTGAAGAGTGTAATATTTAAATAGAAACATAGAATTGTAAAAATACAAAGTCTATAAAAATCTATTTCATAATAAATAAGTGATAGACTTTATCCATGACTACTACTTAGTCAATTATAGAATTAAAGATAAGATATAAGATGTCTATTGACTATTGAAAAGTAATATTTAAATAGAAATAAACAACTATAAAATTACAAAGTCTATAAAAATCTATTTCACAATAGATAAGTGATAGACTTTATGCATTGCTAGTATTGAGTCAATTATAGATAATTTTAGATCTTCTATATACAAATAATTAATAGTCAAAAATAATTATTAAATATGACTGAAATATAAAATCATCTTTGACTATTTGATTTAATATTTAAATATTATATTATGTAAAAATAAGTATTACTAATTATTTGTAGATTATTTGTTGAGGGGCTTAGTTCGATTGACTAAAGCATTTTTTTGTAGGCAAAGAGGTCATGAGATATAGTCTCCTCTTCTCCCCTTAATAGGAGACGGAGACAAAGTGTCTTGCCAGCATCACTCGACGAGATCATGTCCCAAAAATAGAAAAATTGTAGTTTTCATATTAGCATCTGACACTTCTTCAGGAGAAAAGTCGATGTTTGAATAATCCTGGTCAAACTGCAATGCATCATCATATGACAATTCTTAACATGATAGAAATTTTGAATACCATTTTATTCAATAGTGCTGAAGTTTCTCCCACTCAAAAAGTCTTTGAGAACGAATAGTTCAGGGGTGTGCAATTGCAGGGAAATTGAATGGTAGTTCATAAAGACAGGAAATATAAGTATTCCACAATTCCAGTTCGACCAGACGGATCGTTCACTGCATCATGGATTGATGTGAACGAATTTAGATTACCGATATGTTATGGTCAACTGACCTGTCAGACGTTTTATATGAGATTTGAATTGCACATAAAAGAATCAATAACTTAACCCCAATATTTAGAGTGATCGGTAGCTACAAGCATTCCTTTCAACTGAAATCTATAAATGATTTTTGAATTCTGCAAAACTAATGACTCCTGACAAGTTCAAATTGAAGCCATAGTTTTCCACCGTGCTGTTCTCGTCGTAAGAAAACGACGGTAGTTATTTTGAGATGAAATTTCTTGATAGTTTCTCTACAATTTTAGGTTACTATATGCGATGTTCTTTTGACTTAAAAAATATCTTGATTTCACTGTCATGCATCTATTGTCTGAGAGCACCCATATTGGCAATTTACCTCGTCTTATGTGTATGGGATTGATAATGATACTGGAGTGATAACAAAGCCAAAACTGCACCAAGGGTTGTTTGAAGTATATTATCTAGATTAAAATATATTGTAACATTCATCTTCAAAGAAAGTAATAAAAAATTTAGGCTCTAGATTAAGCACATAAAGTCTAATGTAAATGTCTCAAGGGTATGGTGCTCTTGGTTGGAATTGGTCATTTCTTTAGTGTATGCTCAATAGTCTTTAGTGTGCATCTAAGGAGGGTGCACACCTGTCTAAAAGTCAGTGATATAATCTTGTCACTATGACTTGTTATCATTTGGACTTGGTCTTGTTTTAACTTTGGGGATGCACCTTACCCACTTTTTTTAATATCAAACATTATCTTTTAAATCATCTAAAAGTTAAATGAGACTCCTTTTTAATCACCCACTTTGTTTTTAATGTACACATGCATTGCAATATATTCACTTAGATCATGTGTTTATTGTGCTTCCTCATGCACCCATCCTCATAAATTTGTAATCTACATGGATTTGACCATTTCCACATCTTAGGTGATTTTAATAGGTAGGGGGTCGATCTCACACCCAAGGATCTCACCCTTGATTTTTTAAATATAAACTCAAAACTTTTCAACTATCACCATTTTTTCTCTCCTTGAGCTAACTAAACACATATTTATATGATTTATTGCTATGCCCTTATATATAATGAAATTTAATTACACTCCTTTATTATCATAAAATATCAATGAAATATCACACATTTAAGGAGCCTTCTAGGAACACTTACACTAGAGTACCTAAATTGAGCTTAGATTTAGATACTCATCTTGGAAGCATTTCTATAACTGATCCTTTTTATTTTCTATCACTGGCATGATAATAAAGCTAGTTCATTTTATGAGGGTTGAACTAGGAGAGCATGTTCTTGAGTGATATGACATCCTTTCAAATGTCTTTTAAATACTAATAACACAAATAGTAGACTAGATGGAGGCAAAATAAATGAACTAGGAAGTAAAATTACAGACTTTTCAAGATGAAACTACCAAAAAAATTGAATTAAGCAGCTTCACACAAAAATTTCAATAGGTTATTAAAATAATCAGGAAAACATGTAGCAATAGAATTTTTAGTAAAATGAATGTAGTTTGTAGGCTTAGATATTTTTTTTTGGAAAAATGTATATTTATTCAATGAAATTTTAAATTCTCAATGAAATGCTACGATATTTTTTGAGAAAAAAGTAGGTGTCATTACGACCAACCTAAGTATAAGATTATTTTCAAATCTTTAAATATAAAAAAGAACACATGCCCAGATGTGACACACATTTTTGTAAGTAAATAATTAGTTATGATTTATTTACTAATAATTTTTTAAAATATTAAAAAATAAAATTTTAGCTAACCTGTATTGGTCAAAATAATATGAAATTTAAAATTTTATTAACCTATAGCTAGTGAAGCATAGAGTGTGACACATATTTTGGATTTGAAAAAAGTGAAATGATTTTAAAGTTATGGATGTTTTTCAATTAGTCAACCAATTAGGACTTCAGACATAGTTAATGTAAATTTTTTATAATAATTATCTATTAAATTATAAATGCAACATATTTTATATTGATATAATGTAACTGACAAATTCCTAAATAAACTCTTTTCAATTCATCAAATTTGGTTCAAAAAAACTTGTTAGCATGAAGGGTGAAGTTCTAAAAAGAGGATAAAACCTCTAAACACATTGGATCAGTTGACTATTTAGGCTTGAGATTCCCAAACCTAATTTCAAATATTTCCAAAGAAAAAAAGCAAGGAAAAAAATTTATGTTAGAATAATGATATCCATTTTGAAAAGCCTAAAAAGACTCTTTAATATAATGGGCATAACTTTTGCATTACTTATCAAAATTTTGATTTTTTATAGGCATTGAAAAGGTAATTTTGATATCTACACAATGGAATAGATAGATTTTATATATTATGCACCGAAAATTGATTATAATCATGTGAAATCGATCATTTATTTTTTAAACATCAAATCATCACAACTTTTATGCATGAAGTTCTTTTTTGGTGACTTTTTTGTAACAATTATCTCAAAATACATGAAACATTAAAAGAATAATCAATAATGAAAATTATATTTTTTTAATAAGGATAGTAAATTTTTTAATAAATCATAATTGAAGTATTTATTTTTGTCTTTGATATTATGCACACTTTTCCCCAATTTGACCTAGAAGAACATGTGTTTCCTTATGACATAATGGTAGTTCTCTACCAAGGTATTTTCAATATTTTAATCATTAGATAATATAAAGGAGTAAAGAATATGAAGATAAACTAAGTGAGAAGAAGAATAACAAAAAACATTATGTAGGGTGAAGTCCAAAATCAAAGGATGAATCCATGTACTTATGGACTTGATGTAACTCATTCAATGAAAGATTATGATGATAAGTAATTCATATAATAAACAAAATATGGAAAAAAAAACCCAAAGGCACACTATCATATTGAAAAATTAGAAGTATTATTGATGTATCAAATATCTTCAAGTGTGATCCTAATGTTGTTGTCAAGGATAGGTAGGGTGAATAAAGGGATTTTAGGATAAAGATAATAGAAAAATATGTACAATGTAAAATCAACGAAGAAATATTCATGCAAAGAGTTTCAAATATAAAATTGAGAAACCATTATATGAATAAGAAACCCTAGAGGAAAACTAGGTTGTAATGGATTAATTGGGTTCACTAAAATGAAAATAAAAAATAAAACTTCCTTTAGGATAAAACTAGAGAAATATATAGGGGGAAGATAAATGAAGAGAGATAGGCACATAGAGAGAGCTAGATAGAGGAGAGAGGGATATATATATATATGGGGGGAGAAGAAATGGAGATAGAGGTAGTGTAAAGTAAAGGGGGAGAAAAAAGTAGAGAGGGAGAGCTAGGTAATTGGATAGAGAGGAGAGAGAGATAGGGTTAAAGTTAAGTTAGGGTTATAGTTAAAGTTAAAGTTAAGTTAGGTTTAAATGAACAATTAGGGATAGGGTTGAAGTTGTGTTAGGGTTACAATTCAATTAGGGTTAGGGTTTAATATGGGTTAAGATTAGGGTTAGGTATCAGTTAAGGTTGGGATTAGGGTTCACTTATAGTTAGGGTTAGAGATTAGTTATGGTTAGGGTTAATGTTAGGTAAGGGTTATAATTAATGTTAGGGTTCAACTAGGGTTAGAGTTAGGGTTATAGGATAAAGGTTGGATTCAAAGTTAATGTTAGGGTTAGGGTTATGATTAATTTAGGGTTAGAGTTGAATTAAAGTTTATCTATGGTTAGAATTATGACTAGAATTAGTTTAAGATGAGAATTAGGGTTACAATTAAGGTTAGGGTGAACAATGGAATTATATATAATTTTAAGGTTAGGGTTAGGGTTAGAAATAAATTATGATTACAACTAGGATTTGGTTTAGGATTAGCATTAGGGTTAGAATTAATGTTAATGTTAGGGTTGTAGTTAGGAATGGGGTGAGGGCTAGGCTTATGATTACAATTATCATTAGAATAGAAATAGGTTTAATATTAGGTTTAGAAATAGGGTTAGTGCTAGGTTTAGAATTAGTAACTTAGAATTATGGATATAAATAGGGTTAAGATTAAAATAATATTATAATTATATTTAGGGTTATGGTTAAGGTTATAATTATTATAATTTTTGTTAGGGTTAGAATAAGGGTTAGGGTTAAGGTTAGAATTAGGGTTAGTGTCAAAATTAACATTAAGGTTAGCTTTAGGGTTAAAGCTACAATTAGGATTAGGGTTAGGATAAAGCTTACAGTTATAATTAAGGTTAGCAGTAGAGTTATAACTAGAGTTAGAGTTATAATTATAATTAGGTTTAGAATTAGAATTATAATTAAGCTTAGAATTATGGTTATGATTATGATTGAAATTAGGGTTGTAATTAAAATTGGGGTTCAATTAGGGATAAAGTTAAGGCTAAGTTAGGGTTATGGTTGAATTAGGGTTAGGGTTATATAATAAATTTTTGGTTCAAGGTTAGGGTTAGGGTTATTATTAGTTTTAGGGTTCAATTAGGGTTAGGGTTAAGATTAAATTAGGATTAGAGTTAGGTTCTAGGATAAAGCTTGGAGCAAGAGTTATGGTTCAATTAGGTTAGAGTTAGGTTCTAGGATAAAGCTTGGAGTAAGACTCAAGTTTAGGTTTGGATTTTGGTTAGAGTTACCTAGGAATAGGGTTAAATTATGACCAAGCTTAATGTTAAGTTAGGGTTAAAATTAAATTTTATTTGAGGTTATGGTTTAATTAGGGTCAAGGTTAGGCTTTTGGTTTAATTAACATTATAATTAAAATTAGGTTTTCCATTATAATTATGGTTAGTGTTAGAATTAGGATTATGAATTAACCCTAACCCTAACCATAACCATAACCTTAACCATAATCAAAACCCTAAACCTAACCCTAATTAAATATCTAATATTAACCCTAACTGCAATCTTAAACTTAAACCTAACCCTAACCCTAACCCTAACCCTAACCCTAACCAAATTCTATTTCTAACCATAACCCAAAACTTAATCCTAAATTTTAATCTAACCCTTACACTAACCCTAACCTTAACCATAATTGTAATTCTAACCCTAACTTTAACCCTAATTCAATCTCAAGTTGTAACCCTAACCCTAAGCCTAAATGTCAACCCCAAACATAACCATAATTCTATTTCTAATTGTAATCATAACCTTAACCATAAATCTAACCTTAATTGTAACCATGTAACCTTAACCCTACCCCTAAACCTAACTTGAACCCTAGCCCCAACCCTAACTCTAATTTTAACCCCAAACCTAACCCTAATTTTATATCTAACCCCAACCTTAACCCTAACCCTTACCCTAAATCAAACCCTAAATTTAATTAATTTAATGTCTTACATGTTTCATTGCAAAAATGCTACTAATATATATATATAGTATTGTCGAAAAATGTCATCGGGGATATTTTTACACTTGTTTGGGCCCTCCTTGTGAATTTGAGCCTAATGTTGCCTTGAATTAGTGTTGTAATGTGGTTGACACATTCACACTAGGTCTTGGACCCTTGCGAACTAATGGATTTTAATGGTGCCTTGCTAAAGTGTTGTAACTCATTTTCACACTATTTGAGGGTTTTATCAAGTAGTTGAACCTAATAAACCTATTTTTAATCAAAATCAACTTTAATACTACCTTATTTGGAGTGTTGTAAAGTGTTGTAACACACTTTCACATTCTTCTAATATTTTCATTAATAATTGAGATTTTTTATGCTTTAATTGGCCCTATTTTGCATCCACAAGCCTCAGTTATTGCATCTTTTTTAGGATAATCCTAACACCAATCATTATCCAATCATAATTCAGGTGTTTATGTCTTTTGTGGCCCAAATTTAGTGATCTAGGACTCATTCACCACCTTGGGAAAATGGGTCCCACCTGGATCTTTTGGCCCCAAACCAGTTTTCACACATTTTTAAGCACTTTTGGTTTTTGGTCCCATACATTATGCATGATGGGACTCATTCACCACCTTGGGAAAATGAGTCCCATGTGGCCCAAAATCAAATTTATTTTAAATTTTTGGTAGGATTTTATTCTCCTAGATTTAATGTCAACTTGTTGTGTTGAAATTTCGAGAATTATTGCATAATTGAGTATAAATACAAGGTTCTTTCACTCATATTCAAACCTATCATTCAGGAGATTTCACACCTAGCATTAAAAAGAGCTCACAAGATAATTCAAGCATTCACAAGAGCATTCAAGAGCATTCAAAGGAATATTATCAAACATTTTAGAGCATTCTTCAAGCATCAATCACCATGTCAAAGATTTCATCCATCATGTTTGTTACTATGCTAACAATTTTGATGTAGGGTTTTATGATTCAAGCAAGTGTTTCATTCAAGATCAACATCAATCAAGCAAGAATCAAGAACCACATCCATTGTAGCTATCTCAAGCATATTTGCAACACCTTATTGCTAGGGTTTGGTGAGTTGCAACATTGTCTTTTGTTCATTCATCATTCTCTATTCATATTTTATTTCATTTTAAGGATTGATTTCTAAAATGGGGTTTGACCAAGGCAAACCCCTATCCAATAACCCAACACCATTTTCCCCTCTCCTTTATGCATGATTTGTAGGTTTAGGTTGTATATTTCATAAGGAGCAAGATTGGAGAAAAGTTGTAAATCATTCAAAGTTGTCAAAGTTGTCATCAAGACTTGGAGAACATTCGAGATCACCTATAGGTTGCAAATGTGAGATTCGTATATGGAAACCAATCAAGAAGGATAGAGCAGACAAAGAAGAGTGAAATCATCTTTTGAAGTTACAAAAAAGCCCAACTAGATTGATTTGACACTTCTGGTGAATGAGTCCCAGTTCTAGCCAATTTTTAGGATTTTGCATATTCATATACTCTTTTGTCTGAAACTTGTTCTTACATAGTTTTCCAGAAACTTGACTGATTCACTCAGCCTAGAAAATGAGTCCCAATTAACAGTAAAAATAGATTTTCCAGTATTCTAGACCTCCATTCTATCTTCTCGGGATTCCCAGGTGCACACATTTTGTTTTATAGTTTTATGTGTTGTTTCATTCACTTTTCTAGGTCTTTAGTGCTAGTTTACATTCAATGAGGGTTTTGCATTACATCTTGCATTTCATTTTCTTTTCCAAGTTTAGACTTGGTGTTGAACCCCTCATTATATCATATTTAGCTCCTAGGACAACCCTCTTGCAAGATCTCTTTCCCTTTTGCATTGAGATCTGAAAAGTTTGTTCTTGAGTGAAAGTGAAAATTTCCCTTCTAGGTCCAAAACCCCTAAAGGTGGGATATACTCCAATTTTGCACCTTTCATATATATATATATGTGTGTGTGTGTGTGTGTGTGTGTGTGTGTATGAAGGGTGGAAAATTGGAATATATATATATATATATATATATATATATATATATATATATATAGATATAGATATATAGAGAGAAAGAGAGCTATCCTTTTCGAGACACTTATTTTTTTAACCAATTTCTCATATAAGTGTAATAGATCCCTTGAGAAGGATATCTCTCAATGTATTTTATATATATTACTAAATATCTATATGCTAGTATTAAATTTTCTTGAATAATAAGTATAATTTATCATTGATTTACATAATGATAAAAATATAATTTATACTTTAAAATTAGAAGTAATAAATATTAAACACATATTTACAAGGTTTATTGCTATGTCCTTATAAGGAACAAAATTCAATTACATTAATTTATCATCATCAAATATCAAGGAAATATTATTCACATTTAAAAAGGATCTTTCTAGGAACACTTACATTTGACTACCTAAAATGAGTTTAGATTTGCATAGTCATCATAGAAGCATTTATATAGCTAATCTTTATTTATTTATTTATATTATTGGCATGATCATAAAGCTAATCATTTTAAGGGGGTTAAACTATGAAAATATGTTCCTAAGTGATATGGAATCCTATGGAATCCTTCAAAGGTTTTTTAAATACTAATAATACAAATAGTAGAGTAGATAGAGGAAAAATAAATGAACCAAGAAGAAAAATTACAAACTTTTCAAGATTACATTAGTGTAGTAGAAGAAAAAATTGTAGGTAAAATATCAAAATAAAATAAGATCTAAAATTTACCTAAAGTTAAAACATAAATCCAATACATCTAATAATGGTTGACCAATCTCAACCCTAACACCTTTTGATTTTCAGACTTACACCACAGATTTATATACACCTCCTAATCATATGAAGGATTCACCATGTGATGCAAGTACATTTAATGACATTGTTGCACATTATGATGATATTCCTTTTACATGTAAAACAATGAGTTTTTAGAGTCATGCTCTTTTGATATACTATCTTCTTCTCTATAGGGCTTTGAGTTATGTAATCCTTTCTGCTTCTATATTTAAAGGTATGTCCTTGTAAACAGCGAGTAGTCAAATGCGTGATCTATTAAACTTTTAGCTGAATTTCAATATTTTAATAAAATCCTTTTTTTCCATGGTCCTGGCTAAATATCCTGTATTTACCTCGATGTACAATTGGCAAGAGTTTATCAGAATTATGCTTGATACGATGGTAAACGAATATATATTTATTCGTGCATTATAAACTTTGAACTAAATCAAAGAAATATTCAGAGCTGTGTATCTATGTTAAAATTAATCTCAGGTCAAGATGACCGTCCCAAGGTTATCTTTAGAATGTGAAACTATAAACATCGTTATCACTGTTTCCTTCGCCGCCACAAATCTTCTTTTATAGAGAAGGCGCATCCTTCTTTAGAGGCTCAGTGTGTATAATGTGAAACAACATAGACACACTTATGTTGAACGACCCAATTTTAGGTCATAAAGCCATTTAAGTTTGTTGTGTCCAGCGCACCAAGCCTACTTTTATAAAGCAACCTTGTTCTCAGGTTCAACGAATTTTTATTACAGGTCAATATTTCTCATCGATATGAGAAGTAGAAGGAAGCTAAAGTCCTCAAATCTGTGAAGGTGCCTAGAAAAACTGTAAAGTTAAAGAGTGGGAAATAGTTCTAAATTTGACTGTATAAGTGTTCTTCCATTAAAAGACAGAAGCTTCAATCTAACTCGCTTTTATAAAGCAACTTTATTTACCTGTTCAAACACACATTTTCTCTTAATTCCATAAACAATTTCATTACAGGACAATTTTTCTTGAGAAACAAACTGAAGTCATGATATTTGTGAGAATTCCTTGGTGTGAAAGCCGTGGCAAGAAACACTGTAAAGCTAAAATTTTGGGAAACACATGTAACGTGTGGACATTGACCGCCACTTTCGCTCTTCTTTATTATTTCGTGGATTTTTAGAGATTATTTTACTTTTATATATAAAAAACATTTGAATTATTAACCATTTTTTTCATAACTAGTATTATCTGTTTTTTTATAAATTATGTAATATAGTCGACAGATATATCATTATGAGATGTCTAGATTATTTTATTCTAATTGAAACTTAAACTAGCATACATATATTAAATATTAATATATATAAAATACATTGAGAGTTATCTTTTCTATCAAATAATATATGAGCAAAATAAAACAGGTTGAAAGACTCAATAGCACATTGGAGGTTAAACTCAAAGATGCTTAGTTGTCTTATGAGTTCCCCATGAAATTTGAATTGACTGAATTTAATTATAATTTGATTTTCAATACATATGTCTAATTTCTTCAAATATTAAATTTATGTATTTTCTTCACAAAGATAGAAGATAAGGTAACGAAACCCTAGTTTTGATTCTACAACAATCCATATATGTCATAAACAATTGACCCAATGAAGAGTGAACATTAAGAGTAGATGGTTGAGAAAATACCTAGCAAATAATATTGTTGATAGTATTAATTCTTGCTATAATGCCTGATTTCTTGAATCTTTGTTTTGTTTAACTACAACAATAGATTATAACAATGCAATTGGTTTCAAGAGGACTAAAGCCAAATTTGTGACAGCTAAACTCAAGTGAATCCAAAAAGTGTAAATCCAAACTTGTGAGAAATCCAACTCCAGAGAATAAAGCCAAACCTGCAACCACGAAGTTTTGAAATGATTATGATTCAATAGCCTCTTTTAATAGAGGTCTTCATGAATTCAAAGATTAGAACATCTAAAGAAAGTTGTGAATAAAACATATTTAAAATTGCTTTAAAAGCAAAGCAAAAAAAACTAAAAAACTATTTAAAAAAATAAAAATAAAATAAATACACTATTGAAAAATAAACAAAAAAATTTACAAATCAATACATTGAAATTTCTTAGAATTATAAAAAATATGTGTTACTACTATAAATAAATTTTCACTCTAAAAACTTAAAAATTTATTACATGACACTAACTATCTAGTTTTAATTTATTTTAATAGAGTAAAACAAAGCCAAAAAACTAAAAACTATTGATTTTTTTTTTTAATAAAAACCACTATTGAAAAATTAAAAAATACTTATAAATAAATACACTGAAATTTGTTATAATTATAAAACATATAAAAAATTATTAAATGACACTAAGTATTTAGTTTTAATTTTTTTTTTTAATTAAATTGATTTTAAAATCTAAAAAAACAACATTATGCCTCATAACCCTCAGCATAATTATTTTTCTTTTACTTTAAATCTCAATGTAATTATTTTTATTTTACTTTAATTTATCTTTTTAACATTCAAAATAAAAATAATGTATAAATATTTATTATATATATAAAAAAATCTTTATAATTATATGCTTGAAAAAACGTCTACATACAATGAATGTAGTTATGCTAGTCGCATGTCATTTGAATGTCAAATTCAAACTAAAGAGTTTTTCCTTACATTGAATTTTGCTTTTTGATGGATGCCATTGTAATATGCCTCTCAGCATAATAAACCTAATTTAAGCCATATCCAATTGAAACCTAATTCAAATCTAATTGTAATTGAATACTTAGCTTAACCTAATGCATGATTGAACCTTATCCCTAACCCAACTCAAATTGAATGATAAATTTTTGTTGAAGAATTTAAAAAAAATAATCACATAAAATTATTAAAAATGCTTTATGAATCTTGAAGAATTTATGATTTTTTGCTTAGAATATAGCTGAAATTCATTTAAGTTTGTAATTCTAATTAAATTATTTTGTGTACCAAATAAAAGACACTCAAAATTTCTTAATAGGAGAACTATATATCAAATTCAACCCAAGCTTGAAACATCAACAATTCGTATTTAAGCATAAAATTAATTGCAAGTTTATATGCTTTGAAGTTTTGATGATTAATCTGAAAATGAGCCATTTCAACTGTAAATTTTCTCACATAGAAGTTGGAATTCAGAAATTGGATAAAAAACGAAAAAAAAAAGCTAGATTACAAGAAAATGGGATTCAAATAATGATAACAAAGGATATCTTAGCAACTCAAATTTTTGCAACACTTCCCATTGTTGAGAATCATGGTAAACTAGATTCTTTCCTATTTTTCCTTCTTTGGGCTTGTCAACCATAATTTGAGATTTGCAGAGGGTAGGGCTTTGAATTAAATTTAAGCTTCTTCCATTCCATAAATGGATACAATGACAAGAACTTCGATGACCTTTTCCAATATAAGTTGTGATATCACTTATAATGGTAGTGCTCCACTGAATTCGTTGTTTAAACAATAGAGAGTTGTATTTGAAACTAAATTGTGGTCTTGTACATTGCATATACATGCAACTTTTATTGAAGATAGTAAAAAAAAAAAAAAGAATAAAAAAGATAACATCACATTCTTATCTTTTCAAATAAAGTGGATTTCCTTTCATGCACCCATGACCTCATTATGTTTCCATTATAGAAACCTCTTAGCATATTTATTTATTATTCTTAAATATGCATAACATAAAAAAATTATCATTAACCATTTGATTTGATATTTTAAAATTATAATGGTGAAATTAGTATATTCAAGTCACTTTTATTTATTTTTTGTTTATTTATACAGAATATTTTATTACAATATTTTTTATTAGTGAAATTGGTATTAGGGAGTTGTAACCCATAAATTAAATAATAAAATAAGGATTACAAAGATCCAAATATCAACTACGAGAAGTGTCAAAATACTACAAAGCATGTGATGTTCAATTCATAAATAGGTGCAATAATACTAAACATAGGGATCCAAAGGATCATAAAATATCACAAAATATCTATTTTTCAACGTCATTTTGGTGTGGGAGGAAGATCCATATCAAGGTTTTCCAAATCCTTCTTTCTCCTGCACAACTTTCCAATTTTCATTGACAACCCCAACCTTCAAATCCACATCATTAGTTGCCAAGGTATATGTATTTTCTTTTCATCCAAAGAGATGTAACTTCATAATCCCTGTAATATGTGCAATCACCTCTTCTTTAAGCTTAGAATCCTTCCAATCTAGAGCATTGATGCATCCACCCCCAAAGGGAGGAAATTCATCACTAGCTATAGGTAGAGATTGAAAACCAAAATTTAAAATACTTTGACTTCCATTCTTGGGAGATGACATCCTTTTAAATTGGTTCCTTTTGAACTTCTTCTGATATTCATCCTAGTTATGAGTAAATTCATCTTTTTTCATAGAATACCATTAGGGATACATCTTTCCACCAAGTGGCTTGGCTATTAATTTTGGTAGTTTGGAACAATGTGCAGAAATAGGCCAATGCTAAAACACCTACTTAAAATGAAGAGGAAACCCCATAATCTAGTAATTGATTACAACAATGATTTGTAGTTTTGAGGGTAATATCAGCAGAAATTTGGAAGTATCAAGCTCAACTAAAATGCAGTATAAGGGAAAAGGTAAGAAGATAGGAGCCTTCGTTGACATCGCATTTTTCCCAACTAGTTACCAATTGCTTCAAAATAAGAATCAAACCAAAATTGGAGTAAAAGATTGGGGAATCTAACCCATATAGGTGTAATAGTAAAATATTCATAGGTTGGGTTGAAATTTGGATGATATGGCTTGATCATGAGCATATGCCAATCATAGATCCATAAGTAATCATAGAGAATAGTGTTGTAATCCAAAATATTGTAAAAAAATACCACCAAACACCATGAGCACAATGGTAAATTTGAATTAAAAAATTAAAATGGGAAGCCAAATGTTGATAATCCATTTGTGAAGATTAGAAAAGCATGGCTAAAAACCTTTGAATCTACTAATAAAACCCTTCCCAACAAAAAAAAATTTCAATTTTATCCACTTCCCTATTGATAGCATCGCCTAGACCTACAAAAGGGGATTATATGGCATAGAGAAGTGGTTTACTGGCCTACGAAAAACTAGACACTAGAGTAACAAGAAACTTATATCCCACCTGAGATGAAATCACAACCACCTTGAAGACTTTCTATTTACAATTTTTATTCCCTTTTGTGAGCCCTAAATGCCCAATCTTTGTTGTGTCCTCCAATGTCCATAAAAGAGCAAACCCTATCTTTTTGTGAAACCTTGCAACAAAGGCATGATCAGAGTTGATTAAAATTTAATATTTTATTATAATATTAGTAATAGTATTTAAAGGTGTTACTAAATGGTTTATAGACACAAATATTTATAGTTTAATGGTTTAGCACTGTACATGTTTTTTTGGTAGTCGATCCTATAATATTCTTT
>VDFB02107645.1:0-16434 GCA_007258455.2 Sequoia sempervirens | reverse complement strand
AAAACATATGTCACTTATGGTGGTGACCTAAAAGCTCACAATTCTCAGTGATGTGTACTTGTTCAATAGGATTGAAGTGAGATTAATTGAATTGTGTTTTTCATGCAACAATGCATGGTTGTCCTTGTTCCTTCTTGCTGCTCCATATGACTCATGATGGTTTCAGACATGACTTGATATCTCCTTCATTATATTAATGGATGCATAATTGAACTTGATGCATCACAAAAATAATTTTCTTCTTTAATAAAATGGATCTTGGATCCACTTAACAAGATTGAAATACATATCTAGCAAAATACTGCCATTTTTGGTATGATGGCGGCCTATTGATTGATTCATTGTGAAAAGATGAAGGGTAAATTTCTTGATAGCTCACATTATTTGTTGCATCTTTTGAATCTAATAATTAAAGTTGATCAACTAGTGTGATTCCATATTGATTGAATGCATCAATAATTAAACTTGATTATCAGTTTGATCAAGTTGCTCAATTTCCTATTCCTCCTAAAACACAAGAGGGTAGCATGTTGGGCTTAACCCTCATGGGAGCCACATTTTACGTCACATGTTGTAATTAGTTGGAATCAAAATAGTAACAAGACTTGTCCTAAATCTGCACAAGGAACAAACCAGTTAGATAAACAAATCATATCATAGGTATGTTTGATCACTCTTTCCTTGTTTTCCTATACACTTATGGTATGCTATCTATTTTAATGCTTATGGACATCAGATTACATGTCTATGGATGTTTTACAACTATTTTCATCAGTGACCTTTCATTGCTCTAACAACACTTTTTTTCAGATGGCTAGGAGCAATGAGGAGAGCATCAAATGGAAGAAGGACAAGCGGGGAAGACTAAGATGATGTAGGACAAGGCCAACGAGATTCGTCATTCCACCAAGCAATGACGGGTCCCTTTTTATTTTATGTGCACTTATTTTTTCTTTATCTATAAGCATATAGTCTTTTCTTTATAAGCATTAGACTAGTCAGTCCCTCAACTTGTGAGGGACATTATACACTTATGATCATCAATAAAGATTACATTTTCAATACATGTTGGTTCTCTTTCTTATTTATATGCAATTGCAAAACTGGAATAATGCAATCTGTTTTGAAAATTTCCTTTATGTACATTAATGAAATTTAGAAGAAAATGATGTATCTTTTAATTTTTAAATGCAAACACAACAATAAGTTACCTGATTTAGCTGGAAGCAAAAATAAGGTAACACTTCTACCACATATTCTCCCATCTACTCAACATTCGTCTCAGATGGATTTCCTTTGGTGAGATCAACATGTTGCTCTTTGGTAGGATTGGGCTGCCTATTCCTATGGAAGTATTAAGAAGGAACCCTAGGGTAAGGTGGGTTATTGCTAGCATTTGGATCAGGTGGCATGTTGAAATTATTGGGTGGTATGGAGGTCATGAATGGACCACTCGCTTTTCCATTTCTCAAGTTATAAGGAGTTAGGCATTGGTGGAACATGTGAACCTCTTCCTCTCATTGTTCTTCATTGTCTGTAGGACCATTATCTGTCAAATCAAACATTTGAGATAGAGTTCCTTCATTACATACCTCGTTCGCTTAACCCTTTTTTTGGTAGCCTCCTTCTTAGGTTCATTCTTATTACCTTGAGGGAAGGGCGCCTAGTTGACCACTAAAACTGAATCATATAGATTAGAGGGCACTAGTTCTCAATAACTTGATATTTCAACAAAATTTGCACTTCCACTTGAAAGATTATAGTAGCATTCTAAAACTCCAAAAATTCAAGCTCAAAATGCCTATTGGTCTAATGGATTCTACACCATCTAGATAATGCTACCTTAGCCAAGTATACTCCACTCATCAATTTATCTACACTACTAGGTGTGTCGAGTGGTGTAGGAACCCCTCCATTGTTGGGCTTGGTATTCCACATTCGATTTTGTCTTTGGGGTTTCCTTCTTTCAAAATTTTGTCTAGAATTTTGGCCTCATTCATAATTCTGCCCCGAAGCTAGGCCTAAGTCAGGGTTGTATCTATGGTAGCTAGCTTGAATGATTCTTTGAGATGCTTGTAGCTGATTGTTCTAGTTTTGTAAGTGAGTAACTTTGGTAGTCAGCTTTTTTACTTGCTCAACTAATTCATTCCTTGTTTGAATTGCTTTGTGCTGGCACAAAATTCTAGAGGAAAACAAGGTGTGTTGTAGACAAATTTTGTTGAGCAACTAAAGCTTCAAATTTTTGTAAATATGGAGGTATATTGGGATGTTATGAAAAAGGTCTATTGATTTGAAGTCTACAAATAACTAGGTATTAGTGGAGGTTGATTCAATGGAGGCCCTCGATGTGGCACAATAGGCAACTGGGAAACCTAATTCATTAATGGAGTTTGATGGGCTAAGGCATGGCTGAGCCCCTGGACTTATCCAGGATTGGAAACAGATCCCAATGAAGGTAGTGGAACAACTAGGTGTTGTCCCAAATTTGTGCTTACCTTCACTACTTTTTCATAAGCATCTACCAGGCATGCAGGAGGCTGGTGCATTCGCTTGACCAAAGTTGATGTGAGATTGTCTAAGGTAGTGTAATATACTACTCTTGTTGAAGCATCATCAACCACGTAGGGTGGTTGTAATCTCATATATGCTCGGTGAAATATTTTGTTGAAGGAGCTAATTAGATCATTAACTTCCCTCTTGAAGGACATGAACTGCTAGTATAAGTCTGTGGGGCTAACTAGAATTTTGAATTTCTACAAGAATGTATCCTTCATGAGGTTCCATGAAGTGATTGACCCTGTAGGTAGATGAATGTACCAGTAAAATGCTTCCTCTCCAAGTGAATATGGGAAGAGTTTACAAGCAACATCTTCATGTTTAATTTGTCTATCTTTGAGGGTAGTTTGGAAGATTTTAATGTGTTCTTCAGCTATCCTCTAAGGATCATTCGCATAGAATTTAGAGCAAAAAGTTTCTGGATTTTTTGGCATATCATGGTAGTCATTGAAGGACAATGGTGAGGGGTTATTGCCCAACCAAGCCATTGGTAGGGTTGGCAGTGGTAATTGATGAGTTGCAACAACTTGTGGCTAAGATATGGTGGTTGTAACAGTGTTTTGGATGTGGATAGTAAATGGAGGAAAAGTTGGTTAGAGTGAAGGAGAAGATGGAAATGAAGGGGATGGGGGAGATGGGGGTCAGTTGAATGGTGTCGATGTTGAAGCTTCCCCTTTCTTGGCTCTCCTAGCCCTAATAGGGGTCTTTAACTCTCGAAACTCTACTTTATCTGTTGTGGATCTGGTTACCCTATAAAATCTTTGTGGAGAGGACGCTATTTTATCTAGCTTTGTCCAAAGGCCTACCCTCCTTCTAGCACTAGTTCTATTGATGGGTGTTTTTGCACTTCTCAACACAAAAAAAGCACAATTGTTAAGTCTCTCTTCAAAGGTAATAATCTACAAATGAGTTTTCGAAAATCACCCCAAGGCCTCTCAGATGTCAGGTCATGATTGTGCATAAAACAACTCAGTTGATGATGTGTGATCTGCTAGTAATCACAAGGGGCCTTATGGTTCACAAAGCATGGAAGTTATGGTTCTGCAATGGAGTTTTAGAGTTCTCAAAATGGATATGCTATGACTCTAAATTCAGAATAGCAAAAGTTGAAACTCATCTTGTACATCAGATTTAACATTACTCTAATGTTGTGATTGTGTGTTTAATTCAGATTTAAAAGAAAGAGAAAAAAGTTGAAAGGTTTAGAAGTTACCCTAAATCTAAAACTATGAACAACAACAATAATGAGAGGTGTTACAATAGATAGACTTCCCAAATTATTTTTTCTTAACCAAGAGTAGTCTACAGTGGCACAAAACTAGTGTCATCTTCTAAGGTTCTTTACAGATTTTCAGACTGTGGCATTCACCTATTTAACATGAACATATAGTTGAACTTAAGTGCAACAAGTAAACAAGGTCATACTAGCTTTACACAACAATTTATCATCAATAAATCACCAAAAAATGAGTTGCAAGTGCATCAAGTACTGCAACATGCAGTCACCATTAAAGCTATTTAGAAACTAACAAGCTAAAATGAAACTTAAATAGTAAATAAGCTAACTGAAATAAACATATGGAGGTTGAATCATGCACACATAAAGAACAATACACCAAGAAACCATCAACTTTCAATGATTTTCTTATATATTGTTGTAAAATGTCCTTTACAACAACTCATCTCTCCCTTTGAAAATGAGAGGATGCCCCTATTTATAGCTTTCAAAATGAAAAATGAATGGCCAATATTAATTCACAATGAGTGGCCCAGATTCATTTAAACTTAGGATTTTCACGTCACCTAATACAAGTACAAAATTTACAATATAAAATTGGCTACTCTCTGTCTTTTTCTTATTTTATCCTTTAGCCAATTTTGTTTTGTAGTATATTTTTTCCTCTAGCTACCTTTTTAAATATTCGTCAACTATTATAGGATTTCCAGCTTCCTTTTGAAATAAGGCATAATGGAAAAAATTTCCTATGGTAGCCAAGAGCTTAGCATCCTCCGAGAAGTCAGATTTAGTGTCGAAGAAGGCAATCCTTTCGAATTCCTCCATCATTTCATCATGATTCCTTACACATGTATCTCTTTCCTGAACCATTTGTTCCAATTCAAAGAAAGTCCGCGAGGCAAAATCCATGAAGTCTGCAGAAAAAGTGTCACTAGTTCCCTGTTCCATTCTCTTGTGAAATTTGTGTTTTACAACTTCTCGATCCAATTCTTGTGTCAACATCTTATATCACGTCAACAATTCTAAGAGGTCATCACTTTCAGCCAAGTAAGCTACAACACGGGCATGAATAGAATCCAATTCAATTAGAGGCTTCTCTAGAACCCCCCTTTTGAATTCAAGATTAAACAACCAAGCTTCAAGAAGCTAGTGATCTTTCTTTCAGTAGAGCCGACTCTTTCTCCCAAACTTCTACAGATAGCTTCAGGATTCTCTTTAGTTTGGGGTATGTGATTTTGTAAAGATCAAGAAAATATTTACATGGCCCTGCCTCCTTCTCAACCTCCTTTCGTAAGGCCAAATAATGGTTATGCATTTTTATTGCATAGAGGATACCCTTATTGCCCATGTCTATTACCTTTTGAATGATTCCAATGTGGACTTGGTCCAATTCTTCATTCTTTTCATTTTATTAATCTCTTATTGTGATAGTAGGGTGGGCACTAGTGATTCCACTAGAGCTTCTTCTTCGAATGTGGCCCATTATTGTATAAAGGCAGCCAATTCTGCCACCTATGCCTTTAATTCTCATTTTGTGGCCTGATCTTTTTTGATTTGTTGCAGAATTGTAGTGACAAACCCTTGAAATTCACCAATTTTCTGGGCTTTGGATGTGAGGCCCAGGTTGATAGTTGTCACTTGATAGCCTTTGGCCTGTATAGTGTCAACATCCTTATCCGTAGCGGGGGTTTCCACCTACAATATGTGAGAGCCTGACATGTCCATTTTAATGTGGGATCTAACTTTAGGTTTCTTCTTCTCATGCATCTTCACCTATGCTCAAGCTAGTATGGCCTCTAGATGAGACTTAGAGTCCGGAAGCACAAAATCTTTACTCTTCAACTATTGCTCTAGCCATGAGGGTATTTTCGCTTCTTGGTCAAGGGATGTAGTGTTGAATTCATTATCCCCTTCCCTTTGACTGTTTGAAAGTTCCTCCTCCTCATGTCTAGGATCTTCTTTGGTGTTCTCTTCTTCCTTTTCTTGCCCTTCTTGCATTATCTCCTTCTCTTTGTTAGGATCAATGGATTTTATAGTTCTTTCATTAGTATTTCCTTATTCTTAGACTAGCTCATCTTTATTTTCATCCTCACTCTTCTTCTCTTTATCCTATTCTCCTTCTAGAGGAACTTCTTCATTATATAGACCCTCATCTTGGCAAGCTTTTAGGATTTCATCACCCTTTCCTATATCGGTCTCTATGTTATTTCTTCCTTCCTCTGAGCGATGCTCCTCTAGAATCGCCTTCTTGTCATTATGCTCTTGATGTTACTCATCCTTAGGCTCTTGGTATGAGGTTCCACATCATAGTGGGTTCCAAACCCACTCATTTCCTCATCCATGGGTGTTTGCTTCCCTTCTTCATCTGAAGCTACTTCATCTAAATCAATCCTTAAACTGCCTTCAACATGTTCGAAATAATCTTCGCAGTATTAATCCTCAGGCACTTTGGTAATTTTAATTATCTCCTTTGGTTGTTCTTCACTCCTCTCCATTTCCTCGCATATCTGCATTGTTACCTCCATCTTGAGTGGCTCAGTAGGAGGTGGAGGGACAAGAAATGATGTAGCAAGCTGAGTCATAAGTAGTTTGACCTTGGGATTCAAAATAACTTCTAAAAATTGGGTGGCATGTTTTGCAAATAAGAGACAAAAGTCTCTAGCAAGGAAATAGGTGCCATAGAGGTGGTGGGAATAGAGGGTGGCAATGTGGAGAAAGCTATAAATGGAGATAAGAGTGAGAAAGATGATAATGGAGAAGTGATGGAGGAAGAGGAATCAACCACACCCACAAGAGTGATCGGGGAAGCAAAGGTGAGTTGGATGGAGATGTCCAAAGTAGGTGGAGATGACACAAGCAATGACGAGGGAGTGGAAGGAGATGTTGTAGTGGTGGCAACTAGGAGCATGGATGTGGTGCGCAGAGGTGATTGTGGCTACTCAGCTTCACCCTCTCGTAGTGGGGACTCCTCTTCTTGAATGGGAGGCATGTCAAGAATGAAGGTTCCTATTCTCTTGGGATTTTTAGGTGGCCTCTTCCCCTCAACAACATTCCTAGTGTACACCTTTTGTTTAGTATGTTGTTTTGATGCCTCTTTTCTTTTCTTTGAACGGGTGATAGGTGGAGACTTAAGAGCCTCACCTGAAGAACCTGCACTAGCACCACTATTTATTTCTCTTTTAAGGTCATCTTCTAATTCTCCATGATAGGTTAGCTCTATGCCTTGTTGTTGCAATTGGGCTACTTGATCATCCAACCACTTCTTAGTCCTTTGTTCTATTGGGAAAGTAATAGTTTCCAAATCCATGATATCCAAATCTATCCATTCAATCGCTAACAATGGCACATTGGTAAGAGCATTGTATCTCTCATCAAGAACATTATCATCCTCAACCACTTGGTCAAGGATTGGGAACAAATCAACATATTTTTCAAAATTGGTCATCATTCCCATATAGTGCCTTCTCTTGACCTTGTGATCATCATCGCAATTCACCTAGAATTCTTCAACATGGGGCATGTGGGAATATTTCCGCCTAATCTATTTCTTTAGTTTCCCAAGAGGATCCAAGCCTCCTCTCTCTGTGTGTAATTCCAAGTTGTACTCTGCAAGTTCTTTTTCTAAATTTTTTGCACATGGGGCAATGGGTCATGAATATACTCCTTGTCTAAAAACTATGGGGTAAGGAACCCTAACATGATGTTTTTCATGTAGCAAAGAATGGGTTGTTTGCAGCTGCCTAGTGACCTCTAGTAGGATAGTCCTGTCATTGGGGTATCTTGGAAAACAATATGGAAACCCCAAGAATTCCTCCTCCTTTATGTAGGTAAAATTTTGGAACTAAATAAACCTATACACAAAGTTCTTGACCAATTCCTTGGCACTATGAGACATTCTTCTATGGTAATCATTTGACAGGGTCCTAACAATGTGCATTGTGAAGGCATCATTGACCCACCTGTAATCTTTCTTATAACATCTATATTATAGCTGAGGGTAGCAGTCATAGATGGGGTTTTTCCCCTTCTTTATTCCCAATTTACTAACATAATCCAATCCTTTGTAGGGGAAGTGACTGCTACAAGATATACGATGCAGGAAGTCATATAGAACTCCCTTGTCTTCTTTATTGCAACAAATTATTTGAGAAAATTATCACTAATTATCTTTTCCTAGTGAAACTTAGCTTCACCTCAGATGATTTCTTCTACAAAGTACAACATCCATTCCTCGAAGATTGCTGAAGTGGGGAGTCCCATTACCCTACTCAAGAGTATTACGAGGTCATTGACCTCCTTTGTGAAATCACTTTAGTATAACTTTTGAGGTACTTTGTTGGCACTACCACTCTTATCAATAAGCCATGTCAGATTTATGGTTCTTTTGTAGTTAGTAGGGTCTACTTTTCATACATTTAATGCATATTCCTTCTCAATTTCCTCCATATTGTCAAATAGCGGGATCCTGAATGTTCTCCTAATCAACATAAGAGTCAAATTAGCTAGCACTCTTCCATCCACAGTAACTATTCTTTAGTTGGTTGATGGTAGCATTCTCTACATGCAAAGATCAACTCTAGGTTGATTAGAGCTGGAGAAAAACCTATCACTTTTACAATCCCACTCTTCTTTACCCTCAAAGCCTCTTTAGTCTTTGCACTAACCAAGACCAATTGCCTAAATTCATCTATGTTGACATGACCTAAGTCAGTATCTGTTACCTTGTCCCAATTTGAGGTAATCTTTGAGCTGCATTCAACCCCATGGAACTCATACTTCATTTTGGCCTTTTCCTTTTCTCCTCTTGTAGATTTCATGCTCTTCTTGCCCTTATAAGTTTTTTCAGTTGGTTCCTTAAATCTTGTACGAAAATTGTGTAGTAAATGCCTCGATAAATCAAGAGAGTGAAATGCTAATCAAATCATGCTAAAATGTAATTAAATGCATCTACATACCTTGAAAAGATCATTACATTCATCAAATTTCATCATTTTATGCTCATTTGTAAGGTTTTTAGTTTTGTAGGTCAATAGCTACAGGTTTCCGCAAGCTTCCAACATGAAGGTTGTAAGAAATGACTTAGAGACCACATAAACCCACAGACGGAGTTCTACAATGATACTTCCACAAGGTTTAAACATTAAGCCAATTTTAAGGTAAACACATTAATTCATGTGGGAAATCCAAATTGGAGCACTTGGGATTACTTTCATTGGAAAAATTTGCTTCTTAGGTTCATGCAAAGAACTATGATGCGAAAGCCATCACCTAGATATTTTTTTAGGTTCTACTGCTAATAACGGCCTTAAGACTGACGTTCCACAAATGGAGTTTTTCCCCTCAATCTTTGTAGTGGTTTTATAGTAGAAAAATCTTGGATAAGTTAATTTTAGGATGTGGAGTACAGGATGAAGAACCATGTGTGATCACCTCACTTGAAAATTTAGTCACTCTATGGAATATGAAAACTTGGTATGCGGGTTCCACCCATGCGGACATCGTCGAGTGTTAGGCAGTTAAGTTATAGCACTCAGCCCACAGAAACACGCACACAACCTTTCGCACAAGGAAACTTGCATTCCATCCTCACTTAAGACTTTCAATTTTTGTTCAAGAAAGCCATCATGATGATACTTGAATTGATTCTTATGTCATTAGTTGTTGTCATTAAGTGCATTTAGAAATTCCAAGGAGGAGATTGTCAAGTGGAGTGTGGCTTGTGATTTGTTGTTAAACAATGGTTAAGGTCAAGTGCCTTTCTGCCTAATACTTCCCATAGGGAATAACCCATAGAAGTTCAAAAACTTAGTGATTTTTAGGACTTAGCTTCAATGCTTTGAGGGAATGGTTACAGCAGAAGCCATGAGTGGGAAATCTATCAGGGCTTTATTGTTTGACAATGGCATGGTTCTTATAGCTTCCCGTCGACGGCATCCTGCAAGGGGTCACCCACAAATAGGTTTAAAGACTTAGTCACTTTTGATTATCTTTGCCCCTCATACTAATGAAAAATACAATGGCAGGATCCGCAAGCCAGGAAGCCATAAGGGGTCTATCGTAGTGGAGTGGCTTAGGCTCGATGAACTTTTGCAAGTGGCATTCCACACATAAAGACCTACATATGCTTTGAGTTGAAGATACTTATGATTTCAAGACTCCATCGGCTTGATCACCCCAAACTTGGTCGTGGGAAGTAGAGATGCAAGTGGCATCAGGGTTCAGGTCATTTAAACAACATTCTGAGAATGGGGTTATGTGGGGAAGAATCTGTGGTAAACTTCCATTAAGGGATTCTCCTAGGTCTGGGTTTGTTAACTGCTAGCAGATGGGGTTTTGGATTTAACGACATTTGCTTCATTTTGGTCACACTTAACCAAAACCCTACTGCAGGCTATATAATCCTCGACTCCATAATTTTGATAACCTAAGAAACCATAGCTAGCAATTTCTTGCAAATTTAGTAACATAGAGGTTGGAAAAATATTTGAGCTCATACCTTTATCACACGTATGGAGGAGGCAACCAAAGCTCGAGCCCTTAAACTTTCTTGCACGTGCAACAGTCTCTTATGCTCTTCAAATTTGAAATATCTTGGTGAAAATGACAGGTTGACCTCGATTTATAAACCCAGCCTCCATTAATGTGAGCATTTATTGCAAGTTTTTTGAAATGCACATAGGAGGGTATGAATGCAGAAACACATAGGGCAGAAGTCATTGGGTTGAAGTCTATTGTGGAAACCTAAAAGGTAGAATTTGGCAAGTGAAACGTTGTGTGGAAAGGTGAAGGGTGCATGTCATAAGGAACGACACAGTGAAAGCGGAAATCCACACGCAGTGACTCGCACATGGAGACCCACAGAGCAATTTTCGTGAATGGAAAAATGGGTTGTGACTTCCGCACAAGGGAAACCCGCATTGACATTTCTGCAAAAGTTCGAAACTTCCTGGAACTTTGGCAAGTGATCTAGGCATGATGGAATTTTGTAATTCAAAGGCACATTGATCAACTTGGTTGTAAAATAGGGGCACAAAAAATGAGGCAAGTGTGAAGTGACTAGGCATAAAGCCAAAAAAAGAGGGGGTCCTCGGTCCAAGCAGGGCATGTGTACAAAAGGCACAAGAATGCTAAAAATTCACTAAATTAACCCTTTTTCATTTCATCAAATTTGGATTTTAAAAAAGTTGTCAGCATGAACCCTGGTGAAGTTTGAAAAACCACTAGAACCCTTTTAAACATGTTGGTACAGTTGATTTTTTAGGTTTGACACCCCCAAGCCAAATCCTGGGGCAATAACTGAGGTAAAAAAAATTGTTATAAAAAATGGATATCCAATAGAAACAAATATCTATTTTTTAAAGTTAAAAAATAGATATCCACTTTTAACTTTAAGAAATGGATATCTATTTCTTAAAGTTAAAAAATGGATATCCATTTCTTTAAATTAAGAAACATATATCCATTTTTAAAAAATTTAAGAAATGGACATCCATTTCTTGATTTTTTTTCAAGGTTGACTATAGATTAAAATTTAACATATGTTATAATATTAATATTAATATAAATATTTGTATATATTTAAAATATTAATATAAAATATAATATATGATAAATTAATATATACTAGGATATATTATAATTAATATAATATATATTATATAATATAAATACTAAGATTATACATAATAATATAATATATTATAAAAAAATATTTGATGAATTGTTGCAAAGGACTTTTAAATATCATATTTATTATAAATAAAAGTGTAAATGAAACTATAAGGATTTAAGAGAAATATGTACATCTCTCTCTCCCTCACCTTCCCTCTCTACTTCTCTCCATCTCTACTCACCCTCTTCCTCTCTACCCATATTTCCCTCAATCCCTCCCACCCTACTTCTCTACCTACCTCTCCTTCTCTCCCACCTTCTCCCTCTCTCTACCTCTCTCTCCCCTTCCCTCTCTACTTCTCTTTATCTCCCCTCACTCTCTATATACCTCTCCATTTATTCATTCCACCTTACTTCTCACTACCTACCTCTCCCTACCTCCCTCCTTCTATCTCTCTCTCCCTCCCTTTATCCCTCCCACCTTACCTCTCCACATCTACCTCTCCCTCCCTCCCCCCATCCCTCTCTACTTCTCTCTATCTCTCATCTCCCACAATCGCTCCTAACTTACCTCTCCCTCCATTTGTCCCTCCTTCCCCCTCTCTTTCTACCTCTCTCCCCTTCCCCCTCTCTCTCTACCTCTCTCTCTCACCCTCTCCCTACCTCTTACTCCCTTTTTCCCTCCTTCCCCTCTTTCTTCCCTTCCCCCTCTACTTCTCTCTATCTCCCCTCAATCTATCTCTCTAGATACATCTCCCTCTATCCCTCCCAACTTACCTCTCTCACCACCCTCCCACCTCTATCCCTCCTCGAGCATCTCTATATCCCTCTCCCTCCCTACCCCAGAACCCTCTCTACTCTCTCAGGACCCTCCTCCATCCTCCAACCCTACTCTCTCTCCACTCTACTCTCCCTTGGCTGCCTCCTCCTTCCTTTCTCTCCTCTCCTCTATCTCTCTCACTTACCTTCTACTCTACCTCTACTCTATCCTTCTCCCACTCTGGATTCTCTACTTAATTTCTATCTCCCTAATGCCTCTCTCTCTCTCAATCATACTCTCTCTCACATAACACTCTTTATTCTCCTCCTAATCATCTCTTTTTATCTACTCTATCTCTAAATTTCTCTCTATCTATCCCTCCCACCTCTCTCTCCACCTACTCCTCCTTTCATCCTCCCTCTCTCCTCCAGCTTCTCTCTCTCTCTGCCTAATTTCTCCTGTACCTCTCCTCTCCTCCCCCCCATCAATTCTCTACTATCTCTCTATTCTTACTACTCATCCTCTTTTTCCTAACCTTTTCCCTCTCTCTCTACTCCTACTCTTTCCTCCCCTTCTCATTTCTCTCTACCTCCTAATTCCATTCTCAGCCTCCAACCTAGTTCTCTCTCCACCTGTTCTCCTATCTCAATTCTTCTCCTTCCCTCTCTCTCTTTCCCTCTTTCCATGCCACTCTCTTTGCCTCTCTTTGCTTCTCTCTCTACTTCTCCCTCCATCCCTCTCTCCACCTACCCCTCCATTTATACCTCCTTCCCTCTCTCCCCTTCCCTCTATCCCTCTCACCCTCCCACCCTCTCTCTCTCCACCTTTTCCCTCCTTCCCATTCTCTCTCTATCTCTCTACCTTTCCCCCTCTACTTCTCTCTATATCCTCTCACTTTCTCTACCAACCTCTCCCTCTATTCCTTCCACCTTACCTCTCTACCTACCTCTCCTTATCTCTCTCCTTCCCTCTATCCCTCCCACCCTACCTCTCTACCTCTACCTCCCTCCTCTCATCCCTCTCTACTTTTCTCTATCTCTCCCCTTCAGCCATCCCTCCTAACCCACCTCTCCCTCCCTTTGTCCCTCCTTCCCATCTCTCTATACCTCCCTCTCCCCTTTCTCTACTTGTCTCTATCTCCCCTCAATCTATCTCTATATGCACTTCTCACTCTATCTCTATCTATCCCTCTCTATCTCTCTATATCTCCCTCTATTTATCCCTCTCCCTCTCCCCCTCTCCCCCTCTCTATCTCTATCTCTATCTCCTATCTCCCTATCTCTCCATCCCTCTTTATATGTATTCCCTCTCTTCCTCTCTTCCTCTCTCTATCTCTATATCCCCCTCTCTCTCCTCTCTAAATCTCTATCTCTCCCCTTCTCTTGACCTCTCTCCCTATCTCTCTATCTGTATTTATTTCCCTCTCCCTCTATGTATATCTCTTTCTATCATCCTCTATCCCTATCTCTCACTATATCCCTATGCCTCCCTCTACCTCTACCTCTATCTCTATCTATCCACTTTTCTATATCCCCTCTTTCCTTCTCTCTCTCTCACTCTAAACTAGTCTTACACAAACTATTTTGACATTTTTTTGGCCATACATATTAAGATTGCTTTTAGATTTATCATGTATATTTTTTCATTTGACGCTACACATCATATTAGTGACCCATCATCATTATCTTGATGATGAATCATTGAGTGTGATTCAAAATTTTGAATGAAAAATATGTACAAGAAATCGAAAAACAATCTTAATATTAATACTACATGAATTGTGGAAAACTCACACCAACTAAATATTATTTGCAATTCTATAATATTGATCCGTGATAGTACTAATATAGATTGCAATGAACTCGGAACAGCAAAATTTATTCGTATGAACTTGGAACAGCAAAATTTACATGTACTGCACTTTTGAGACATTTTTTTGGTTTTGTTATAGGCTTTTGTTGCATATGCATGCACAGTTGCACGACTGGCGTGATTCCAAAGTTTTCGCGGGTTCCACGCATTATTATTATTTGCAAACAGGAAACAAAATAATCCTTCTGCAACACGTCTCAAAGTAATACATGAATCCATCTTCGCTGACGACAGATGAATCATTGATCATTAGTTGCTTATCGTTTACGTATCTCTATTCATCTACAGTTGATTCTGACACTTCGTTTCTTAAAGAGTTGATAGATACAGTACTTATAGCCAAAAGCAAAATATGCCATTATTACAGTAACAATAAGCAGTTTTGTACACTGAAAGCCAAAAACAGATCATCCATATACTACGTCGTACATTCTCAGCACTAGCAAACTTAAGATCTAGTTATAATTTTACATTACAAATGGAGGAAACAAATTTTACAACGATAAGAAGACCATGTACTGAAATTATCCCTTAACAAACAGGAGATTTTCACGTAGAATTTATGATATCTTTCTATAAGAAACATTCTCTTGTTTTGATCTAAGATTTGATTCAATATTATTATTATTATTTATCAGGTCTGTTTGCAGTATATTAAGTTGTGGGCTTCTCTTGGGAATGTTTGGAAGAGTTCGCCATCTAATTTTTTATTTATTTGGTAAATATGTGGTGTGTTCATATAGTTTTCTTACCAAAGTATTTTCTTTTATTGTTTCATAGTTACAGAAGCTGTAGATTATTTTGGCAAAAGTCTTGAGGCAAATAATTCTTTCTCTTGTGCTACAGAAGAGCACTTTCTAGATATTGAAAGTGAGTTCAAAATCTTTCAAGATGTTTCGAAGTTTTATGCATAATTTTTTATTCTTTAGTTCCAATTCAGTTTATCGTTTTGATAAAGTTGCAAACATCTGTAAGACAAAGAGAAAATATTTTTTGATAAAGTTGTAAACATTTCTAAGACATGAGAATATATCATGTCGGCAATCATTAAAGCTGCTCAAATGGCACGTTATTACTTTTAGATTTAATTATTATGATTATAGCTTTGTCAAAATTTATTATGCTAGACTATAAGTATTGCAATTTAAAAGATAGTTAATACCTGAAAAGATAGGAATCTATAAAACAATAGCATAATTTCTTGCATATATGATCTTTTCTTTTTTAAACTAACAAATTCAACAAGATGCATGCTAATTAATTAAATTGAGTAGAAGTGAGGTATCAATCTTCAAACTTTTTTAAAAATTTGGACAACAGTTTTAGTCAAAAGATTATATTTCTGAAGAATGTTGTGCAATAAATATGATAATATTTTTTATTCTTAGGAGAATATATGGATAAAGATGCTTCACACGATTTTGGAGAAAAAAGTAAATGCATGTGAAGAGGTTCAAGAATGTTCAATATCCACTAAAAGATGAAAATTTTAAAAAGTATTGTAAGTTAGTAACATAGTAAAGTAGAGTCTATGGACTCATCGCATAATTCAAGAATATGCTTGTTTATAAATATATGAAACTCTCAATATGCATAGTGGCCTGATTAGCGATTCCAAATATACAAATATATATTTTGAATTGGAACTATACTTTTTTTTGTTATACTGAAAAAATACAAGTTACATAGAGTAGAATGCAGTTATAAACTGCAGAAAAAAGTTGATCATCAAGACAAAATGCAGTTATATTTAGAATAGGAACTATACTTTTATTGGTTAACTTTGTAGAAAACTACATTGTTGCACAACAAGAGAAAATTTAATATAGGTAGAGTTTTGTTTTTCATATTGTATATAGACATGTAGTTGATAGTATAGAAAATAAAATTAGCGAGCATCATTTCCATTTGAGAAATAACTTATTATATTTATCAAAGTTTGTGCAATATTATTTTAGTGTATTTTATAATAGTTTAAAGGAAAGAAAAATCCAAATGACACATCTCATATGGTTAAACAATTATAAATGGTAGTTAAAAATTCTCAAATTTGTTAGATGCAAGGTTTATAAAGAAAAAAATGTCCAAAATGTGGAGAACTTGACAATAGTTAAGGAGAGTGTGATGGAGTTGGAGCATGTATGAAAATATTTTTTGCTAAGAAAAATCTAGAATTTATGATGCAATGGGATTTAGAGATTATGTGTGATTCTAGATTGGCATAATACAAAATTATCAATCAAATCTTCTAAAAACTCAAAAATTTAGTAGTTGTTTGATTAGTTAAAGAAGAAAAAATCTTACCAGGATAGGATTGTAAGATAGTGAGTGGATTAACAAAATGACATTCATTTATAATTCAAAGGAAAACACATAGACTATGTTGAGTAGAAATTTT
>VDFB02107644.1:0-66752 GCA_007258455.2 Sequoia sempervirens | reverse complement strand
TGAATCTTCCATACTCCCATATTCCCCACTTGAAGAGTCCCAACAAGACTCCATTACCATGCCTCCCGCACATGATGAGTCACGCGAAGAGTCTAATCCAAAGCATGCCAACATATCCCCTTCTCCAGATCAAGATCCTACCATCCCATCTAGTCCACCTCAAGATCATAGTCCACCATCCATTCCATCCCATGATCCCCTTGTCATTCAAGCTTCCACTGCTCCATCTCCACCTCCATTGCATGATCCCACTACCACAAATCCAACTCCTATCATATCCCCTAATCCCTCTCCTGATATCACCCATCCACATGCTTTTATCCCATCATCTCCCTCTCATGATCCCCCATCATCACCTAAAACTACTATCCCTACACGGCTTGCATATCCCCTTAGTACTTTCACATTCCTCCATGGTGGTCTCCTCGCAGAAGAAAAACAAAGCATATACACCGACCCTCCTCTTCCACCTCATAATGAAATTGCATCTTTCTTCCAGAATAACAAAAATCCTGTCCTAGATCGAATGCTCAAGAGAATGAACTATCAAGGAAAAGGTTTAGGCCTTCATGAGCAAGGTATTATAGAGCCCATCCAAACTAAAGAACATTTGTATCTACAAGGTCTTGGATGTACTACTCATGACTCACAATCTAAAGATGTTGGTACAACCTCTAGACGTCCTCAACGAGCCTTTCCCAAAAGAAATGTCGGCTCTTCCCATTGCCCCACTAAATCATATGTTGCCATCCCTCCTCCTCTATCATATCGCCCCAAAACCACCATCCATATCCCTCCTTCATCTGATCCATCCATTTTGGGTCCTTACATCCCTCCATCCACCATATCCCATCCTTCATTCACTCCATCCATCTTGGGTCCATACATGTCCCCTAATCAGGATCAACAAAGGCACATACCTGCACATCCTCCGTCTACACATAATCCACATACTCCTACCTTTGTCATTCCACATCATCCATCTCCTCACACCCATCCCATTGCTACTAAAAGCACTTTGGTTGTTAAAGAAAAAATGCATAAATCCACACATCCACATGAATCTAAGGCTCCCCATGTCCCCTCCAAAAGACATTGTGAAGAGAAGAAAAATTTAAATCTAAATCAAATCCATAGGCCACAAAAGCCCACCAAAGCAAAGATCAAAACCATGTGGATCCCAAAGAAAAAATATGCAATGCAATTAAATGAAGCCTCCATAAGAACATCCAAAGTCGCTAATCCCAAGGCTAATCATACACCCCTTTCATCTCCTAAGTCTGTTTTGGGTCCTTATGTCCCAAAATTCACCATTCCATCTCCTCCATTATCCCCACATTCTCCATCCCTTAATCCTATTATCTTTTCACATCCACCACCACATGTGCCAATGTCGGTCCTGAACACATCTCCCCATCACATATCCACCCCATCATTCTATCCATACCATTTCCAGCATCCCATCCATTATCCCATGTATCAACCCCATCAAATCCCTCTAATTCATCCTATTGCATAATCTACTTATCCTAATAAGGTTGTACCAACATCCAACAGTTGATTCAAACATGGGCTCTTAATACCTCATATAGAACTTGATGCTTGAGTCCTTTATCCATATCCTTATCATGTAAATTCCCTTATCCACATTCTCATCCCTATCCATTTTCACCCCCCTACTATCCAAAAATTCCAAAATTCAAATTAAAGAAAAACAAATCCAAAAAATTTTTTGAAAATAAAATAAAATAAATAATAAAGATAAATAATTCATCCAATGGTGAAAACTTGGCAAACAAGCACCTTGGATAAGTACCATGATGAAAACCTAGCAAACAGGCGTCATGTGTAAATCCCCATCTGCACTTGGGGGCAACTTCCTGATATGCATTCCCTCCATCTGCTATGCTTCCAACTATGCACCCGTCTTCCTATTATCCATCCCCTTCATAAAACCCCTCCATCCCACTTATCTTCTGCATCTTACCATCATATCCCATTTATCTCCCATCCCTCCATCCTTCTTGTGATCTTGATCAAAATAGGGACACCTATCTTTGCATGCTTTGGACACCTCTTAGTATACATTCCCTTCATCCATGCTCTATTGTATTCCTTGGTCACCCATCTTATCCTCCTTTAGTTATCTCCTCTTCCCATCCACTCATCTCCCATCCCTCATGCCTCATCATATATGACATATCTAGAGTGGGAGCATCTACTTCCTTTGTGACATAGTCCTTGGAGACATCATCTATCATAACATCCCTTCATCTCCCTATCCATCTATCATAGCATCCCTTCCATCTGCCCATCCTTATCTTCGCATCCATCTATCCTAGCATCCCTTCCATCTCCCCATCCTTATCTTCGTATCCATCTATCCTAGCATCTCTTTAATCTCTCAATCCTTATATCCCTATCCATCTATCACAGCATCCCTTCCATCTCCCCATCCTTATCTTCATATCCATTTATACTAGCATCCCTTTCATCTCCCAATCCTTATATTCCTATCCATCCAAACAATCCCTCCCATCCTTCATCCATTCTTTCATCTTTATCCTCATCCCATCTCCCAATCCCTTGTCATTGGTATTTGGCTATAGGCCTCCTTCCATGCAACCCAATGCCCTTTATATCATCGCCCTCACTTTTGCTTCTCTTACACATCTTTCCAATCTCTTATCTTTTCTCAATGTTCATGCTTCGTCCCTCTTTACGCTTTTCTTTAATGCATGATGACTCGCCCTCCTAGGTGTTAGATATCGTTAGGCGTCTGCTTGATGTCGGTGTCATCCCCTCGAGCGTCTGCTCCGTCGAGTGTAAACCCTCAGGCGATGCGGCTCCCCGTCGGGCGTGTCTTGCTCCCTCGACGTCTACTCCCCTTAAGCCCTCCCGGGGCGTGTATGCCTCGTCGGTATTGCCCTCGGTGCACCCATCGGGTGTGTCGCCCTCAGGGGCATCTGCGTGACGCTATCAGTGTCTGGCCAGGTCGGGCGTCGTATAGCGGGCGATAATAAAATACAGCGACATCGCTAACGTGGTAGCGCCCTCTCCCTGCCAAACATTTCACTTTTTTATAGTCTTTTTTAAAAAACTAATCCCGACCCATTTTCTAATTTCCCCCTGCCAACAAAACCCATGTTTTGAAATTTTCAAAATTGATTTTTGTTTTTTACACCGACACTTTCGGAGGCCATAACTTTTGACTCGGGTGTCCGTTTGAGCTAAAATTTGACGGGTGGTTGCATTATGAGATAACGAGTGGATTTTCAATTGATTTCTATGAAAGCTGTTGGAACCCGTTTTGACCCATTTTTGGGGCCTCAAACTTTCATCTAGGCCTTCAAAATCCCAATTTAGTGTTTTTTTCCAACATTTTGAAAAATTGTTTTCACTCATAACTCAAAATGTATATCTCGAATATGGGATGTTAGTTGGCAATTCATCCTATCTCACCAATGGGTATTTCTTGGAAAAAATTGGGACTCTCAAACATAAGACCATGAAGTTTCCTAAAATGGCAAAATTTGACAATTTTTAAAAATTGCCAAATCGGGAAAAATTTCCTTGTCAACACCTTACGCCCTTTAAACCCCAGAACTCGATGTAGAATCAATCCAATAATATCCTTCAATCATTCTAGTCTTCAATCCAATCCTCATCTGAGCTTTAATCTTATCCCAATCTGAGCTTAGCCAAACCCCTAATTTGGGCTTTCATCCATCTACAGTCAATGTCTTTGGATACCGAACAAAGTCTTAAGATCCCTCCCTCCATCTTCTTCAATTTTGTCCTATTCGTCCATTCTAATAAATCCATTCACTCATTCCATGTAACCATTCATCTACTTCGAACCTTCATCTATTATCTCAACACTTCATCGAACCTCCTATCATCTCAACACTTCATCGAACCTCCTATCATCTCAAACCTTCATCAAACCACCTTCTATCATTTCAAAGTAATCTTCCACCTGTTCCCACCCTTCACCTTCTAGTTCCAAGAATCAGTCATCTATCCATCTGGTCGCCTTTTCCTCATCCAAATCCTTATCCCTCTATCCAATCCACCCAAACAATCCTTTTCCTCCCCCCATCCTCTCCCCTCATCCCATCTCATAATCCCTTGTCATTGGTATCTAGCTATAGGCTTTTCCCCATGCAACCCAATGTCATCTATCTCATCGTCATCACTTCTACTTCTTTTTCCGATATTTTCCATCCCCTATCCTTTCTCATCATTCATCTCTCCATCATATCATCTGCCCACTTCATCTTTGATGATTTGGATCACTATCCCCTCCCTGAGCTTTGTGTAGTCACTATCTTCTAATCCAATCCAATCCAACAAGTCTATCTTGTCCCATCGTGTTAGTCCAATCATTTTATCCCCTTATCTAGGGTTATCTCATCATCTTTCATCCATCACTTGTCTTTGGCCTTCTGTCGAACTACGTTGCCCCTGCGCTTTCACGTAGGCAAGGTTGATCATTTGATCCGACCCCGGGGTTCCATCCATTATCGATCTATATTGTCCACTTTTCTCCTGTTCTCCATCCTATCTTGGTCATCCATCGAAATCTGCATCATGGTCAGTCGTCAGCCTTTTATAGAACTACGAGGGCTCTGCGCTTCCACGTAGGCAAGGCTAATCTTTGATCGGCCCCCGAGCCCCTAGGTCGCTAGGATGTGTTAGTCTCCTATCTTGTGTCATGTCTCTCGTGTCACGTCATCAAGCTATGCCCTTATCTAGCTTGTTCTTAACAAACAAGATCCACTTGTATCAACAAATCCAATCAGTTTTGAATATCCTACGTCATATCAATTTTTTAGCTTAGTATCCATCATCTGTCTCAACAGGATGCATCCTTCCTAATAGACCTCATCAATCCCATCCATCCCCTTGATCCTATGGCAAAGGAAATTTGAAATTGATTGCGATCTTTTGATGCTTTTGGTTGTTGTTTATCGTTTGAGCTCCCTATCATCACTTGTCAAGGCCGCCATGATCCATCATATTATGGCGTGTTTTGATTGGTCCACATAGGGGCATATCTTGATCTTTTATTTGATTGTGTCTTCTTGGTTGTCCCACGTAGTACCCACCAAGATCTCCGTGGTCTTGTGTTATGCTGGGGCATCCTTTTGTGCTTGTGGTTATCTCAATACCTGGCCCGACCAAGGTCTTTTTGACCTTGGGTGTTGGGATAGCCTTCTTGTCTGTTGTGTTTATTTCATGCATTAGACACTATTACGCCTTGGTTCCACATACCCTGGCACTTGGTGTTTTATGCTATAGCAAAAATTAGTGCTCCGAAGATGGCAAATTGCATTAGGATTGCATTTCATTCTCCATTCCATCATTTTGCATATATCCCCCATCCTCTTATATATCACAATCCCCCCATCCATTCATCCTTCATCCTTATCTCACATCTCTATCCAACCACCATCCATTCCATTTCACCCAAATCATCTAATCGTATCCTTGGTCTTGTTCCCAGTCTTGTTACCAGCCTTGACCCATCATCATCATCATCATCATCCATTAGTATCCTTCCCTATCCCTTTGGTGATTGTTTTGGGATGTATCCTTCCCTCATCAACAACACTTTCATCATCATCATCGGGAGGTATTCTTCCCTATCCTTTAGTGGTGTTTTGGGATGTATCCTTCCCTCATCAATACCACTTATTGGGATGTATCCTTCCCTATACTCATGTTGTCTCGGGATCCTTCATTCCCTCATTGACAACACTCCATCTATCATCAACCTATTTTGGCTTGTACCTTGACTGGGGCAACATCACCTTTTGTCCTAAAATCCATTTGTGCTTCATCCATCTCCATATCACTTACTCTCTTACCCATCACTTTGCATCATATTCCTCATCTCCCCTTGCATCACATCATCTATTTCGAGAGCACACACGTGTTCTCTTCAACCCGCATGTCCTCTCGAGGGGGCATCCTAAATCCCTACTCTTCATCTTCACCCCCATCATCTTTCTTCCTAGTCATCCCTTTGATGACTGGGGCATCTTTTCCAATCTAACCATCTCCTTCTGGGCTCTATATTTTAATATTCTTTGAAATAATGCTACTTCGTAACACCATCTCAAAGAGGGGAAAAATGTAGACATCCAAATTTGGACACTTAATTTATCCAAATTTATCACTTTTCGTCTAGACATCCTCTTATCTGAGTTAATTAAGTAATATTACTATTATTTAATTAATATCCTTAATTTGCCAAATCCCTAAGGTATTAAATACTTTACCCTCCTTAATCCCCTTTTCATCAAATGAATTAAATAAATATTACATTTATTTAATTCCTCACATGTCATTTTCATCTAATCCTAATCCATCTCTAATCTCTTCATTAAGGATGTGCACATGCCTAATCCTTGATTAGGATGTGTCACATCCTCCAACTTTTGCAAGTTGGTTGTTAATCCTAATTGGCCCTAATTATCCTCTAATTACTAATTAGTTAAACCTAATTAGTACCTTGGTCAACTCTCCCCATCTCCCAAGGAATTTTTAATTCCTTTTTATTCACCCTAGGCTCCTCTCTTCCCCATGTGAATTTTTAATTCACATTTTATTCCTTCTAGAATCCCCTTTTCCCATGCACCTTCTAGAATATTTGACTTGTCACATCAAGTCACATGTGACAAACTCCCACATTTTGGGAACATTGTCTTATCCACCAGATTCTCCCAAGCATGTGAATTTTTAATTCACATTTATTCACCCAAGATTCTTCCCATCTCCCAATGTACTTGGAAGGTACTTGTCCTCCTCCACCTCATGTACCTCTCTTCCACCTCACCTCCACATCATCCTACCTTTATCCACTTCATAATCCACATGTCAAAATGTGAGGGCTTGTGGGTTCTCAACCCACCATAGCCCTTCATCTTGACCTTGTTGGATCAATCTTGACCGTTGAATTCTCTAGAGAATTCAAAATCCTCTATAAATACCCCCTCCTCAAGGGCATTTCAAACACTTAGTCATTTTGCAACTACATGCTGCCATTTTGTGCACTCATCTAGTCTTCAATTACATTCACTTGCATTCATACACAAGCACATAGTAAAATCTTCCATTTTAACCACATCAAGAGCCATCAAGGAGCACACATATCATTCCAAGCAAGGGCCAATCAAAGAGACATCAACAGCAAGGAAGGTAAAACCATTTGTGTCTTGTGTTATCTATTTTCCTTATTGTTTTGTCACTCTCTTTTGGCTAATCTTGAGGTTTCCTTGGTTTTCTTTATCATTCGTATTTTGAGTTATTTTATGCACTAGAATAGGATAAATTCCAAGGTATACAGTTACAAGCAAAATAAGAAGAAAAAATAGAAAATCATAATCCAAACTTATCTGAAGCAAGGCATGATACCTCTCCACCCTCGCCACAACAAAAAACAACAAAAAACTTCTATGGGTATTGTCATTAGACCTCCTATTGTGATTGAATTGGATGATGATAATGAAATTGCAAAGATTGAGGAACAAGTTCATAATGAGTTGAATTCATCGCTTTCATCTTCTTTGAGCTTAAACGATGATCCTCCCAATAAGAGTGTTGAACTTGGTGCTTGTCCTAGTTCAACACTTGATGTTGTCCCTTTAGCTAGTTGTCTGCCTTTCCTATATATTGATCAAGATTAGTATGTAGATGGCCTACTATAGGTTGACTTGCATGTGCCTTACTGGTCTTGTATTTTTTTCTTTTGCATGTTTCTTTGTGTGATTGCATGTGCATAATATGATCTTCCCATATTGTTTTGTTTGATGTATCTCTCTTCATTTGTGATGCAACATAGGGTGGTAAAAGGCTCAAACAATCACTTTACAATAGTTTAGAAGGGTCTCAAACTACTTCAAGGGTGTCTTCCTTTGTTAAGCTACCTTTTTCGCTTATAGCCATGGAGATTCACTACTTCACCTATAACTCCACCTTCAGGATTTTTCAACTCTTGATGAACCCACTTTTAGGGACCCTTTATGCTGCCATACAACATGTCAAACCCTAGCTTGGAGTTGTTTTGGACCAACCTTTAATAATTTGATCAACAACCTTGTTTTTAGGACTAATTAGGCCTCTTTTCCAAAGGAGGTCATTGTTATTCCTCTCAAGTAACTTAAAAATACTTACCAATAGGACAAACTAGTCACCAAACCTTGAATTTCATCAATAGTTTTGACAGTCTTCAACACTTTCTTGCTGCTCAATTCAAAAACCAATAATTTCTTCTCTTGATATTCAACTTGTCAAGCCTATACACGTGCAATTTTCTCTCCTCCAATACTAACCTATCTCCAAACCACTAAAATACTAAATATACATCCTAATAGGCCAATTCCATCCATTTCCTAAGCTACCCCATGGTGGAATGGCCTTAGAGATCCATTATTTTGTCAAAACCCTACAAAACCCTAGTTATTTGACAATTTCCAGAAATCTTAGCTTTTCTTCCTTAAAATCTAATGAAACCTTCTGAAATAGGATTCAAATGAAAGCTAGTTCAAAGATCCACTAAATTATGAAGGCATTACATGAATTACAAACTAGTACGAGATTGTATAGAATCAAGAAACACAAAAAAATTAGAAACAACACCAAAAACAAAGCACTATGGTATTATTCCACCAAAATATTTTTCATGCCAACCAGCCTTGAGTGTTTTTTAGGCCTTTTATTATGTTTGTGCAAGGATACCAACAATTCACAACTAAAAATTGAAGTTGTGGCCATTCATCTTCTAACTACCACTCAAATTTTCACAAAAAAGCACTAAACAACATTAACCACATATAGAGTTGTGAACAAAACTTGACACCACACACCTAAGACCTATTGATTACATAAAATGTTGGTCATATGACCTTATTAAAACATGAAAAAGACACCTTATTCACAACCTAGATTCCACTACACACTGAAAACCAAAATTACTCAATTGGTGCTCCTGCACCATACAACCAAGGAGGAGAAATTTCATCCTCCGGATGAAAGAAGGTCTTTGATAGATGTGCCATTCTTCCTTATGTATTCTATAGACATCGACGTTGCATCTTCTTCTAGTATTCCAAGCCATTTTACCAAGTGTTCAGTATATACCTTCCTCCTTGTCCTCTTCACTTCCCTTGAATCCAAGATAACTTCAAGCTGCATAGGTTGAGTGGGTGGAAGTTCCTTGATCCACTCCCCCTCATCATTCTTAGGTTTCCCTGCTTCTTTTCCTATAAAAATAGATCTCTTGAAGGGATATAAGTTAGTCACATTAAAAATTGGTGAGATGGAAACTCCTTTTTGGAGTTCAATCTCATACCTGCATTGTTCCCATACTTGTGGACCACCTTGCAGGGTCCTATTTTCTTCATCATCAGATTTGTATACTTTCCCTTAGGTAATCTCTCCTTTCTCAGGTGTTCCCACACTAGATCACCTACCTTGCATTATACATCTTTTCTTCTCAATTCTACCCTCTCTTTGTACTTATCCACATTCCTCTCAAGTATCTCCTTGACTTGCTTGTGTATTTCATGCATAGCCACTGTAAAATCCTCTCCTTGATCACTCCTTTTATTCATTCCACTCAAATATCTTAAATCTCAAACTCCCCTTGGATGCATTCCATAAACAACCTCAAATGGACTTCTACCAATACTCTAATTGACTGAGTCATTATATGCATACTCTTCCCGTGGAAAAATCATATCCCATGACTAGTTGTGTTCCTTGGTTAAACACATCAGTAGATTCCCCAAAGACGTATTAACAACCTTAGTTTTCCCATCGGTATGAGGATGGTAGGAAGAACTAAAGGTTAATTTAGTTCCCAACTTTTTCCATAATATTCTCCAAAAATGGCCAATGAATTTTGCATCTTTGTTAGACACTATTGACAATGGCAACTCATGAATCCTTATTATCCCCTTAAAGAAAAAACTTGCAATATGGGAGGAAACATTAGTTGACTTACATGCAATGAAGTGTGCCATTTTGCTAAACCTATCTACTACCACATACACACTATCATACCCTCTTGAAGTTCTTGGCATACGTAAAACAAAATCCATACTTATTGCTTCCCATGGTTTGCTTGGTATGGGAAAAGGTTGATACAAACCAGCATTGGAGATAATCCCTTTAGCTCTTTGACATATGAAACACCCTTCTATATAATTTTTGACATCCAAATGCATCTTGGGCTAGTAATATAATCTCCTAATCTAATCCAAAGTCTTTTCATTACCAAAATGCCCACCTAGGATCCCGTTATGCTTTTCTCTAATCAAATTCTCCCTCATGGAGCACCTAGGTATACACAATTGAGCTCCCTTAAAGATTATCCCATCTTGCAACACAAAATCCTCATACTATTTATGAAATGAACCTTGGAACTATTCACAGATAGTAAATATATCATGGAAGTCCTCATCAAATTTGTACATACATTTTAGTAAGTCTACACCCACACTTTGGAGCTGCACTTCTTGCACTAGCATTTCCCTCCTACTCAGAGCATCAACCACTTTGTTGGATTGCCCCTTATTATTTTTTATAGTAAATGTGTATGCCTAATGATATTCCACCCATTTCATGTGTCTATGGCTCAATTTCTCCCGAATGTTCAAAAAACTCAGAGCATGGTTGTTTGTGAACACTACAAATTCCTTAGGAAGCATATAATACCTCCATTTTTTGAGTGCTTGCACTATAGCATATAATTATAAGTCATATGATGAATATTTTCTCTTAGCCTCATTCAATTTTTCACTGAAAAATGCAATAGGTTTCCCCTCCTGACTTAGCACTACCCCTATTGCCAAGTTACTAGCATCACATTCTATAGTAAATACCTTATCAAAATAAAAAAGAGTAAGAATGCGTTGTTGTGCTACCTTTGTTTTAAGATACTCAAATATTTGATCAACATCCTTTGTCCATTGAAATATTCCTTTCCTTTCTCCTTTAATGGTGTCTATCATGGGTGCTACAATGTGGCTAAAAATTCTTATAAACTTCTGGTAGAAGCTTGCTAGACCATGGAAGCTTTTCACTTCCCCAACTGTTTTAGGTGTAGGCTAGTTGAGAATGGCCTCAACTTTCTTTGGTTCCATCTTCAAGTTTCCTCCTGAAATCACAAAACCTAAATACACAAGTTCTTGCTTCATCCATTCACATTTCTTGAGATTAATCATAATATTTTCTTCATGCATCTTTCCCAAAACTTTGTCCAAGTGGTTCACGTGATCCTCTCTTGTCTTGCTAAATACCAAGATATCATCTAAATACACCACCACAAACTTGTTAATGAAATCCTTGAGCACTTCATTAATGAGTCTCATGAATGTACTAGGAGCATTAGAAATCCCAAAGGGCATCACCAACCATTTGTAAAGACCCTCATTAGTCTTGAAAGTTGTCTTCCACTCATCACCCTCTCTTTTTCTTATCTGGTGATAGCCACTTTTCAAGTCTATTTCGGAAAAGTAATTTTCCCCTGTCAAACTATCCATAAGGTCTTCTATTTGGGGTATAGGGAATCTATACCTAATATTTATCTTGTTGATAGCTCTTGAGTCAGTGCAAAGTCTCCATTCACCATCCTTTTTGGGTGCCAAAACAGTTGGCGCAACACATGGACTGAGGCTATTTCTCACCAAACCCATATCTAATAGCTCTTGCACTTGTTGTTTGATCTCATTTTGTTGAGGTGTCATTTTATATGCTTCCTTATTGTGCAGGCTTGCACTAGGGATTAATTCAATATGGCGACTTACAACATGAATTGGAGGCAATGAACTTGGCAATTCTTTCACCACTATGTTCTCATATCTATCAAGAAAGGTATGAACTTCACTTGGAACTTCTTCTTCTCTATCATTTGCTGCTACATCTGAAATTGGCTTCCCAACAATGAAAAACCAACGTTCTCCTCTTCCAAGTCTTTTAGGAACACCTTCTCCTTCACAATCATTACACTAGGTCCTTCATGGACTGTATTCTCATCTTCTTGCAAAGGTTCTAATCTGATAGGCACACCATCTTTTTCAATCTGATATTCATCCTTGAAGCCATCATGTTCTTCCTTTTGTTCATACTGCCAAGGCCTACCAAGGAGTAGGTGGCACACATCCATGGGCACAACTTCATAAAGTATCTTATCTTTATAAGGCCCTATTGAGAACTCTACACAGGCCTTCTCATTGACAAGAACCTATTGCCCCTTGTTTAGCCATGAAATTTTGTATGGATTAGAGTGGGGTATCCTTTTCAACTTGATTTTCTCTACCATTTCTATAGATACTATATTGTTTGTGGAACCAAAGTCAATTATAACCTTACATACATTTTCTTGGACCTTGCAAGTTGTTCTAAACAAAGTTTTCCTCTGACGTGGCTCCTTTGAAGTTGGAACTTTGATCAAAGTCCTTCTAATCATCAATGACTCCCTTAGTTCTGGCTTGGCATAGAGAGTTGAAGATCCTACACATGAGCTCACACTTTCCACCTCTTCCTCTTCATGAACAAGCTGAGTTCTTCTATCTCGACCTTGAGAAATTTCCCCTTGTTTGTCCAGGCACTTCCAAGTAGGATGCCCATATGATTACAATTATAACACCTCCTTGAGAAGGTATTAGAACCCCTTGCTACTCCATTAGATATGCCTCTTGATCCTAGTCTCCTACCTTTAAAGGTTCTTCTAGTTTCTCCACTTGACTCTTGAGAGTTTCCTTGCTCATTTGGTCCTCTTTGAGTGTTGGAAATGGGATCCCCTTTAATGCAAATCCTAAAGATTAATTATTTCATGTATCTCCTAGGTTCTTGGAATGTGTTCAACAACACTAAGATTAGGATGAGATTAATTATTTGGATGAAATAAATCATGAAATTGACATTTGTAGTTATTCCTAAATAATAGGAACATGTGGGTGCACACATGGTAAGGTGACACTCACCTTAAGTTCAGTTAACTATTCGAAGTAAGAGATAACACTTCCGAATGCATGTAATGATCCTAGGATTTAGGATTTGATGTTTGCATGCATGAAGTTTAGTTCAGTTCAGTTAAGATGAGTTCAATTCAGTTCAGTTATGGTTCAGTTATCTTCAGTTGCATGCAAGTGCATGTTGCATGCATTTTGGTTATTTTGAGTTATATGTAGTTAGATTCAGTTAACTTGGAATGCATGACTAATAACTTGAGTTGTATGACAGATAACAGGGACTACCTCCAGTTAACAGGGGATGACCAATCTTGCATGAATGGTGTTGAGTAAATGTTTTAGTTAACAAGAAATCACTTGGAGCCAACTTGGGCGCCCAAGATGCTTTCTTGGATTTACCTCTTTTCCATGTTGAGATATTTCTGAAGGCTCAGCTAAGTAGGATTACTTATGGGTGCCAACTTTGAGGAAGAGATTTGGAATTATCAACAGAATGAAGGTTGAGTTGTAGCTTTAGTTTGGGACGCCCAAATGGATGAAGCACATGTTTTAGCATTTTTCTTCATGAGATAAACCTATTTGCATGAGATATGGTGTACCTTTTAGGGATAGGGCTTGTACATTGTAATTGTAACTCATGTTGAGTTTACAAAGCTAATTAAAGCCTATTTATCTCAAGCAAGTTGAATAGAGTTGTGAGAGTTTTTATTGCAGGTTGTGAAGAAGATTGGTAAAGAAAATAGAAGCATTCTCAAGCAAGAATTAGAGCTATTGTAATTCAAAGATTGAATAATAGAATAATTCTTTGGTGGAATTTTTTCCCGAAAGGGTTTCTCCATGATACATCTTGTGTAATCTTTCTAATATCCTGTCTAGTTCTTCTATCAACTTCTCTCTTCATTCTACAACAATAAAATGAATTAATCAATATAATCACCCACAAAGAATATATGTAACAAAGAAAAAGCTTACTTAGATCAGCAATATTAAAGTTTTACAGAGTATTAAGCTAAGAAAACACCTCATTTTACAACATTTGGTATCAGAGCTGAGGTTGGGTAGAGTATTGGGATGCCTTTCTCTTAAAAGATTGGAGGTTTTTTAGCTTAGTGGGAGGTTTTATTATTTTTATTATTTTCTTATTTTGGAATTAAGTTTTGTTACAATGAATTCAAGGTTAGAGATTGAAAGATTCAATGGTTCTAACTATGAAATGTGGAAATTAAAAATGGAAGATCTTCTTGAAGAAAGAGATCGGTGGTTAGTGGTTAATTATGAAACAAAGACACCTAAAACTATTTTAGATGAAGATTGGGCTAAGTTAGATAAGAAGGAAAGAGGAAAAATAAGGTTATGTCTTGCTGATGCTTTTCTTTTAAATGTTTCAATGGAAACCAGTACATATAAATTATGGAAAAGAATAGGGGATATTTATCAAACTAAGAGTCTCACCAATAAGTTGTATTTGAAAAGGAAGTTGTATTCATTGAAAATGAAAGATGGTGAATCTGTTGCACAACATTTAAATGCTTTCAATTTAATTCTCAGTCAGTTAGCATCTGTAGATGTAAAGCTAGAGGATGAGGATAAGTGCATTTTATTACTTTGTTCTTTACCAGATTCTTGGGAAAATCTAATTGTTCCAATTAGTGGCAATGGTGTAGATCCAAAGATGGATAACATTATTCCTACTCTCCTATCAGAGGAGATGAGGAGGAAGTCTAAGGAGGAAATCCAAGATGGTTTGTTTGTAAAAGGTAGGCCTAAGAAAAAGGATCCTAAGGGAAACAAGGAAGGGAAGGGTAAGTCAGAAGGACGGAGTAAGGTAAAGTGTTGGAACTGTGGGAAACCAGGACATGTGAAGAAGGATTGTAAGAACAAGAAAGAGAGTTCTGATTCTTCTATAGAGGAGTCCTTAGATGATAGTAATGATGCATTGGTTATTTTAGATAATATTGTTTGTGATAAATCTTTGATTTATGTTTCAGAGTAATCTTCATGAAGAATATGGTAGTCACGATGCCATGTGTAACTCGATACAACACTTCAGTGGAAGTTGATGATAGTGACTTGGATGCATCCTTGGTAAGGTTATCTTCATGTGATTGGAGATATGGTTTCTTGGTTTAGAGCGTATTTGTTATGATGTCATGTTATACTCTTGATACTAGTTTAGAGTGTGGCATATTACATGGTTCTCTTGTGACTAGGATGTATAAGTATGTTATGGTGCATGAGATCTCCTAAGAGGAGATGGTTTGGTTAGATCATGGATGTCGTGTTTATGTTCCTGATTCATGATTGGAGCTTTGACAATGATCTTGTGTAGTTATCTTAAGTTTTGGGTACATTAATCATTTTCTTGATTACTTCATGAAAGTGTTGTGTTGCATTTGGAGTTTGGCATGGATTGGTTGGCTACAGGTCCTCATGGATACTTGGAGAAATAGGTGATGCTAGAGTTCTCTTATGGTAAGAGACATTTGTTGGAATGGTTACTTGTGAGAAAAGTTTTTTAACAGAAAAGACCGAGGAGCCTACACCTTGGTTGAATGTGAATTCAACACACTCAGTGGTTTAGCATACCTCTAAAGAGGTGGTTTGGATATAGAGACTTGGGGAAAGGTATTGGTTTGGTTGATAATGGGAAGGTACTAATTTAGAAAGTTAACACTTTAATTAATGTTACAGATTATCTTATCAAACCATACAGATAAGTTCTCTTGGTTTTAATCATTTGCTTGGAAGCTTCATGATTATGCAGGTTGCATTTGAAGTTAGCATGGATTGATTAGTTGGTGCAATAAGTCCATTGGCCTTGAGTCTTGGCCTTCAGTTAACTATTCAGAGTAAGAGATAACACTTCCGAATGCATGTAATGATCCTAGGATTTAGGATTTGATGTTTGCATGCATGAAATTCAGTTCAGTTTAGTTTAGATGAGTTCAGTTCAGTTCAGTTCAGAATAAGTTTAGTTTAGTTTAGTTTAGTTTAGTTTAGTTTAGTTCAGTTATGGTTCAGCTATCTTCAGTTGCATGCAAGTGCATGTTGCATGCATGTTGGTTATTTTGAGTTGCATGTAGTTAGCTTCAGTTAACATGGAATGCATGACTAATAGCTTGAGTTGTATGACAAATAACGGGGACTACCTCCAGTTAATAGGGGATGACCATTCTTGCATGAATGGTGTTGAGTAAATGTTTCAATTAACAAGAAATCACTTGGAGCCAACTTGGGTGCCCAAGGTGCTTTCTTGAATTTACCTCTTTTGCATGTTGAAATATTTCTGAAGGCTCAGCTAAGTAGAATTACTTATGGGTGCCAACTTTGAGGAAGAGCTTTATGAAGGTTGAGTTGTAGCTTCAGTTTGGGACGCCCAAATGGATGAAGCACATGTTTTAGCATTTTTCTTCATGAGATAACCCTATTTGCATGAGATATGGTGTACCTTTTAGGGATAGGGCTTGTGCATTGTCATTGTAACTCATGTTGAGTTTACAAAGCTGATTAAAGCCTATTTATCTCAAGCAAGTTGAATAGAGTTGTGAGAGTTTTTATTGCAGGTTGTGAAGAAGATTGGTAAAGAAAAAAGAAGCATTCTCAAGCAAGAATTAGAGCTATTGTAATTCAGAGATTGAATAATAGAATAATTCTTTGGTGGAATTTTTTCCCAAAAGGGTTTCTCCATGGTACATCTTGTGTAATCTTTCTAATATCCTATCTAGTTCTTCTATCAACTTCTCTCTTCATTCTACAATAGTAAAATGAATTAATCAAGATAATCACCCAAAAAGAATATATGTAACAAAGAAAAAGCTTACTTAGATTAGCAATATTAAATTTTTATAGAGTATTAAGCTAAGAAAACAACCCATTTTTCAACATGGAGAACCTCTTCCTCCAGGGTTACCTCTGCCCTTAAAATTTTTACGTTTGCCTCTAGATTACTTTTCCAATCTCTTCCTTATCTTCTCTTTAGGCTTTGTAGCTATTTGGAAACACTCCTCTACTGTCCTAAAAGTGGTTAGACTAATTTCATATTGGATTCTAGACCTTAATCCATTCAAATATCTGGCCACTTTCTCTTTCTCATTCTCCATATGCCCTGACCTTATGGTCAACTTATGAAATTCCTTAGTGTAAGCAGCCACATCCATCTCTTTCTATTTTAAACTTTGCAGCCTCCTATAAATTTGAATCTCATAATCAATAGGTAAGAATTGACTCTTTACCTTTTGTACCATCTGGTCGCAAGAGTTAATCTTGGGCTTGTTCTTCTTCACCCTCTCTTCTTGGATGTAGTTCCACCAAGTCAATGTTGGTCCTTTCAATTTTGTTTTGGAAAACTTAACCTTCTTGTCTTTAGGTACTTCCTTGTACTCAAAATAATTATCTATGGAATCAATTCACTCAGTGACCTCTTCTCCATCCATTTCCCCCCCCATGAGCCTCACCTCTTGCAGCCTTGAGCACTTGTAAAAATTGCTTTTCTTTAGTTCCCAACTCCTCTTAGGATTCTACTAGAGGGTTTTCTCCTTCACCCTCTACCTCATCTTTAGGGCCACTAACCACAATTAGACCCTTCTCTCTCCTTTCTTTCCTCTCTAGTGCTTCCATCTTGGCCAACATGGATTCTTGGTTCTCTCTTAGGGATTTGAGTTCCCTAGAAACCACTATGCTACCCATCTTTGGAGGCATGAAAGATGATTCTTTATAACTTGTTCTTGAAACTTCAAAATTTCTTCACCAATAGATCTTGAGCCTAAGCTATGATACCACTTGATGTAGTACAGGGTGGTAAAAGGCTCAAACAATCACTTTGCAACAATTTAGAAGGGTCTCAAACTACTTTAAGAGTTTCTTCCTTTTTTAAGCTACCTTTTAGCTTGTAGCCATGGAAATTCACTATTTCACCTATAAATCCACCTTCAAAAATTTTCAACTCTTAATGAACCCACTTTCAGGGACCCTTTATGCTGCCATACAACATGTCAAACCCTAGCTTGGGGTTGTTTTGGACCAACCTTCAATAATATTATCAACAACCTTGTTTTTACGCCTAATTAGGCCTCTTTTCCAAAGGATTTCATTGTTATTCCTCTCAAGTAACTTAAAAAAACTTACCAATAGGACCAACCAGTCACCAAACCTTGAATTTCATCAATAGTTTTGGTAGTCTTCAACACTTTCTTTTTGCTCAATTCAAAAACCAATGATTTCTTCTCTTTACATTCAACTTGTCAAGCCTATACAGATGAAATTTTCTCTCCTTCAATACCACCATGTCTCCAAACCACTAAAATGCTAACTCTACAACTGAACATGCCCATTCCACCCATTTCCTAAGTTACCTCGTGGTGGAATGGCCTTAGAGATCCATTCTTATGTCAAAACCCTGCAAAACCCTAGTTATCATACAACTTCCATAAATATTAGCTTTTCTTCCTTAAAATATGATGAAAACTTATCAAATAGGATTCAAATGAAAGATATTTTGAATCTCCACAAACTTTTAAGGCCTTACATGAATTACAGATTGTACAGGATCATATAGATTCAAGAAACACAAAAAATTTTAGAAACAACACCAAAAATAGAGCACTATTGTATTATTCCACCAAAATGTTTTTCATGCCAACCAACCTCAAGTTTTTTTGAGGAATTTTATCATGTTTGTGTAAGGATACCAATGGCTCATAACTGAAAATTGAAATTGTGATCGTTCATCTTCTAATTGCCATTCAAATTTTCACAAAAAAGCACTAAACAACATTAACCACATATAGAGTTGTGAACAAAACTCAACACCACACACCTAGAACCTATTGATTACATAAAATGTTGGTCATATGACCTTATTAAAACATGAAAAAGACACCTTATTCACAACCTAGACTCCACTACACACCGAAAACCAAAATTACTCAATTGGTGCTCTTGCACCAATGTGCATTCCTCTATTTGTACCTACATTGTTCTATATGTTGTAAACATTTATCTTTTTCTTGTCTTGTGTTTTCCTTTTGGGGATGATGTAAGTCTTAGAGACATTTAGGTCTATTCCATGTTGACCTGAAATCTTTTTCTTTGTTTTCGCTCTCTTTGTTTCATTCATCCTATTTTATGAGTATTTAGGGAATGGTGACATTTTTGGGCCATATAACAATATTGTAGCAAAGATATAGTTGCCCAGAATCCATAGATCCCTTATGTGTTTTGGGGGAAACCCCTTCCTCTCTTATTCATGAAATAGTTCATTCAAGAACACATGACTTGGCATAGGGATTTTTGAATAAGCTCTAATGTCTTCTTCATTGGAAACTTTAAAGTGAATTTCTCATAGCAATGGTGTTCACAATTTATTTAAAGTGGGGGAATACATTGGCATTATTTTTTGGCATTCATGTTTCATTGTGTGATTTTCTTTCTTCTTGCAATGCATCCTTTTCTTGGTGGTTTCATTGGGTTTGATTTCCTTTGAGAGCATGAAATTTCTTAATGTATGACTTTCCTCTTAGTGGTGATGCTACACGTTGCATACCATAAGTTGTGATTCTCTTATTCTTTGACTTGTCCTCTCTTGGAGAAATTAGGCATGATGTTCCCTAAGAAGAGACCTTAGATGAAGTAAGAAAAGTCCCTTTGGACAAACCCTTAAATTTTTTTTCTTAAGTGTTTAGCATAATACAACTTGTTAACCTTCTGAAGCCGAAACCACTCTTCAAGGCCACCAAGCATAACACACTTTGCTTGCAACTGGAGCCTTTCTCGTGTTCATAGGTGCTTAGCTTAACACAACTTGTTAGGCCTTACTAAGACTAAAGCCTAAGTTGTGTGGTGCCCTATCAGAGTTGTTAGAGGGATAGCTTTGGTATGGTTAGTACAGTGAGAGCTGGTAGACCTAGCATGAATTTCTCACTAAGCCACTTTCCTAGGGTCTCACCTAATGTATGACCTAAGTTTCCATCAGCCCGGAGTGAGTGTGTCATAACCCAATTTTTATTGCATTTAAATTATAATAAGATAAATCAAATTATTCAATAAATTTAATATGTTGAATGAAAAATTTAATATTTTTGAAATGTTGGAAAGAAGTTGATCATCTTTTGAATATGTGATCTTTTGAACTATCTTTTACTTTATCATGATTTAATGTCACTAATCAAATATGTAAGTGCAAATGTGTGCAAATGAAGGAAAATAAATTGAAGAACAAGAACATGATTGAGGTAGGATCATTTTCCTGGATTGAACGGTATTCTTCATGGAATCTGGGTGCACACACCATAAAACAACATGATGTCTACATTTAAAATTCCATATAGGAGATTATATTAATCTAATTTGAAATGATTCATTGATAGAAAAATAAAAAGTAGGCTTGTGGAATGATATACACATGATTTCTTATTTAATAGTTTATTTTGATCCCATGTTTTCAAAAATTTAAAAGAAAATCATATCATGGTTAAATACATATATGTATGTATATATTTAAAAAGGCTTACTTAAAGGATAAGAAAACAACTTCATTTAAAATCCAATAATTGAGTAAATAAAAGTCCATTCTTATTTAAATAGTGATATTTGTATATATAAACAAATATATATAAATAATATATATATACATATGTATATATGCATATATATATATATATATACATATGTATATATGCATATATATATATACATACAAATGTATACATATATATTTATATATCCCTTATAAATGAATATGGGAATCAAATTTAATAGAAATTACTATTGATTTCAAACAAAAATCTAAAAGGATATAATATGGGAAGAGTGGCCTGCCAACTTATTGAAGGCAAGATATTTGAATGCATAAGTGGGCGACCAGTTAATGGCAATTACATGATATGAAATGACCCCTTTAGTGGAGCACATGGGAAAAGAAATCAAGTTACCATTTTGGTAACATAGAATCAAAGCTAGAATTGGAGGAGAACGAGTTGGGACAATGAGCATTGAGGAACAAAGGCATGAAAAAGCCAAGGGAAAAAACCAAAAAATTAGAGGTAATCGATGGTTTTGTTTTGTAAATGCTTAAATTTCTAGTATAGCTTATTCAAAATCTTGTAGGATTTGTTTATTTTGTATATTCCATTTGAATTGATGTAAATTTTTTTGATGATACTCTATATACAAATCCATTCGAATGATTTTGTTATATCATTTGCTATGTGCAAAGGCCATGTCAACCATTCCTTTCTTTCACATGCTTTGTGCATGCTCTTCTAATGGCATGGAAGCTAATTATTTTATATTCTACAAGTTATATGGTGTTGCCGCTATTTGTTTATTTCTTGCATGTGTTAATCCTTAGCCATTCACATGGCTAATCGAGTGAAACTAATAACCTAATAATTTGGAATGTAATGATTATGAAATCGTTTATCAACCCCTTTAAGGAAGGTGGAAATTCTCCATTATTATTTTTCATGTTATACCATCAACTATGTTACAGAACCCTACTATATGTCGCACCATATTGGTGCGAGAACCATTGTAACCATTCTTGGAATGATGGAAAACATTGATGCCAATCTTGTCGCCTTGTTCATAGAGAACAATGGTGGAGCATTGTGTAATTCCATTTTTCTCATATGTTATTATTCCATGTCATCATGTTATTATTCCATGTTGCCTCATCTATAGAGGATGATGGTAGAACAATGTATCGTTCCATCTTTATGCTTGCATGTTAAGTATGTATTTTATCATTCTCTATTAATGATACTTAGATCATCCCTTAAAACGAATGCAACCAAGCCAAGGTTCAACATTCATAGGCTTTGGCCTTGGTGCTATTAAATAATAAGTAACAATCAATCGACTATTGGTCATTCCATAGAATAAAAATGGCATAAATATGTTTATAACAATGAACGTGGGTTCTTCAAACCCTAAGAAATGATAAGATTTTTCCAGTTATGTGTAAATTACTATTGTTTAAATGACAAGCATGTCATTTGATTTCTTTTACCTTGCATAAAATGATATCAGTATTATTTATCCCCCTTTATATATATATATATATATATTTATATCCATATGTTCTTGGAATGATAGAGCTTTGAATGAAAGCATAAGAATGATAGTTATGTTGTTTTAGATTCTTGACCATGAATGTACTTGAATAACTAAGGGTCCCTAGATGAGACTCAAATAAATGAAACACTAGATAACTTGAAACTAAAAACTAAAAACTTTTGTAAATAGTGTGGTTATGTACAAACAATGTACCATCATGAAGTAGTTGTTTAAATGGAATTTTCCTACTTTCTTTGAAAAGGTAATTTTACTCTTGGTATAATTGTCAAATGATATGACTATTTGTAGCATTGCTTTGAATGAATGAAAGAAAATCTATTGTAATGGTTATTCATTTCAAAATGTATCTACAAAATTATTAACTAAAGTTGGAACATATGTATATGCACATAGATATTGTCCATGTACATACACATACTAGTGACATACCTTCTTTTGTTATTTATTTCATTTTCTTCTATAATGAATACTGAATTATGTTAAATATGAAGTGGTAGAATACATTGAATGTAGTCATGTGACAAGTGTAAGAACTGACTAGATAATGTATTGAACATATCCACTTGAATTATCTTTCTAAATTTTATTGAGGAATTAAGTAGACTAAATTACTTTTTCATTGAAATGTGTTTAAGAATATTCTATTTGTTTAGAAGTAAAGAAACACCTAAGTAGACTAGAACACCTCATTGTAGATGTTGCTAGATGGTAGATAGTTGCTAAGGAATATATTTGTGACGCTGAAAGTTACCTTCCAGGATAGGTGTCGAAATGGAGTACAAAAGGTATAGGTTTTTCTTTATCCAAAAACTATCTTTTTTTGTTGCAACTAAATTTTAATGCTTGGCCAAGCAATTAGCCCTTTATTTATGTATGGACTTATATGTGATAACACTCTTTTCCATTCCAAGCATAGATCTTTCATTTTTCTGATCATAGATAGATATGCATGTTGATGTTTGGGCAGACACCAGATTCCACCTTGCAGATTGATCTCTTGCTAAATTTTTTATGCAAGGTCAGAAATTCTTAGAGTAAGAAGAATTCTAGGGAAGGGTAAGCTTCATGGTTGGGTGGTAAAGTGCCTCAACCATGTTCTCATCCACTAGTGGAGGCGAGCATTAAAAGGAAATCTTGGATGTTTTCTAGTTATCAAAGGAATATGATGTGACCTTGATGTAAAATTTGTTTCTTGTATTGACTATGTGGCCAACGAGCCAAGTCAACTTGGATATTGTAATTAAAATTTGGAAATGAATATGTATTATGATTCATATTTTAATTAGACATGTGTTGCTATGATTGAAAATAGTTGCTTAAGTTATGTGTTTCTAAAATTTAATATTCATAATGTCATTTGCAATTAATATTTTAAGTAATAATAAGAATGGGTTATTAAATTTAGTATCAGAGCTTAGGGTTCAACTCTAGGCCTTTTGAGTCCACAATGACCATGACTAGGGGATAGTTGAACATTTGACAAAATTTGAGTTGTCCTAAGGATTTACCAAACTTGGATTGAATGTAGTTATGGGAAGGTCTAAGTCAGGAAGAAAGAAAAGGAAGATAGTTAGGACCTCGAACAAGAAATTCGTAGTTGAAGAAAACACCAAGACTGATGTTCAACTTGATATTTCCTAGGATGAGACTCTAGCTCAATCCCTCACCCGACTTAAGCTAGAGAGGGGCAAGAAGATTGAGGAGTCAAAATGAACTCCTAAGGCTAAGAAGCTTTCCACAATCAGAATTGGCCTCTAGGGTGTGGACCAAACACACCCTTACTAACTAAAGAGGAAAGGGAGAGCCTACGTGCTCAACCCTCCTCCTTTGAGAAAATTGATGTAAATTCTGATGAGGACCTATAGAAGTTTCCTCTCTTTGAGAATGAGAAAACTGACTAATGTAAAGAAGAAGATTTTGTAAATAAGGGCTCATGTGACCCACACTTAATATAAATAAAGAAAGATGTTTTTCTTGGTGTGTCTAAGTGAAGAACTCAAAAACATGATTTTTCTTCTATGAATGAATGTGTATGTCTTTAATGAATGAGTGATATATGCATGTGTACATTGTGTCATGTGGATAAGAACGTTTACTCATAGAACCCAGTGTTAAGTTATGATAGACATGAAATGTGATGCAGGTTGGGTGTGAGTCAGTATGGTTACCACTAGATAAGAGATGGGTGGTAGTGGGTCAGAAAATGGACTAAACAAAAGGATGGATCAAATTATAGAACTTCTGAATAGGAAAGAGGCTTGTATAAACCATATAAAACATGAGGTCCGAGTGGTACGTGAGGACCAAATTCCTAGAAATGCAGAAGTCAATTAGGGAGAAGGCGGTCCAAGAGAAGGCCCTTGAGGTTGAATTGAGGAATAACTAGGAACAAATCTCAAAAGAGTAGGGTATGTGTAGGATCATGATGGGCCAAAAAGTGGTGGTATGATGGGCATGTGTAGGGTTTGTGGCTGACAACTTTTTTTTAACCCAAAATTGATGAAATGAAGAGGGTTATTAAAGGAGATTCTCAACATTCCTCCAATATAAATTATGCTTTACTTTGAATTTAATAAATCATTATTATAAATTTTCTATTTTAATTAAGACTAAAGTCTTGATTGATACACTGATTGAAAAACATCTATAGATTTAAAATGGTATCACATTTTTTGAATTTGAAACATGCGTCACATTCTATAGGGTTAAAAAAAAATTGAATTTCATGAAGTTTTGACCAAGTTAAGGTGGTCAAACATGCAAGTTTTTATATTTTTAAAAATTTTTAATATAAATTCATAATTAATTATTTACATGGAAAAAAATTATAAAAAAATATGCATCACATTAGGACATGAGTCCTCTACTTATATCTAAAATCTTATAAATAATATTATCATTTTATTGTGGTTAGGGTGGTCAGACAACCTCCTACTTATTTTTTCCTTGAAATTTAAATGCTACTACATTGAAATTTCAAATTTTCACCAAATAGTTTTTTTTTTTTTCAAAATAAACCTAGTAGTTTAGTAACTACATTCAATTTTCTATAGATTCTATTCTTACATATTTTTGAAATAATATAGATAACTTATTCAAATTTTTACATCAAGTTTCCTAACTTTGATTTTTCTGAATTTTTTGCCACTGAAGGGCTTTTTTTTTCCATGATGATCTTGCACATACCCAGTAGCACTGCCTAAGTTTGATGGTAAAGCCTTCAAACTAGGAGTTGAGGCATGGATCATTGATATGGAGAAATATTTTTTACTTTGTAACTTATATGATCAAACTAAAGCGACATGGGCTACACATCAACTTTTAGGAGAAGCAACTACTTGGTGGGACGATGAAAAGACCAAAAGGAATCTTCAGCCTAGTGATATTACATGAGAAATCTTCCTCCAATATTTTAGGAAGAGATGGTTATCACAACTCTTTTTCGACAAGAAGGTGATAGAATTCTAAAACCTAACTGAGGGAAGCATGAATGTGACCCAATACTGGGAAAATTTCACCAATCTAATGAGGTATGTGCCCCAATATCAAGGAGAAAAATGTTTCCATATCTGAAAGTTCATATTGGGACTTAGACCCCACATTGGAGTAGAAGTCTACATGCATGATCCTCTCATCATGAACAAAGTCTTCCTAAAGGCCACCAAATAGGAGAAAAATTTGCAACAGTCATTATCTAATTACTGCAATAATTCAAATCCTAAGTCATGGTTTGGGAATAAGAAGTTTTAGAAAGGAAACAAGAACCACCAGATCTGTAATATCAATAGGGGAAGTGAGTCACAAGAGAAAGGTGAAGATGGAAATAGTGCAAAGAGTAAGAAGGAAAATAACAACAAAAGAAAAGATGACCAAAAGTAGAAGGGCTTCAGAGAGGACAAGTTAGGAGGTCACAAAGGGTCTTGCGATAGGTGCTATACTTGTGGAGGCGACTATTATGCCTATAATTTTCTGTAGCGGTCAAAGTTATGAAGGGAAGGAAACTATGAATAGCCTCGACATCATTAGATCCATGCTGAAGTAGATAACAAGAAGGCTGAGTATTAGGATTCACCAATAAAATTGATGAGTAAGCTCTATGACTTAATTGTCTCTATTTTAATTGATATGGGAGCTACTAAATGTTTCATAGACCCTACATAAATATCCAAGATAGATATTAGACTTGGATACATGGAAAACTCATAGACAGTCTAGTATGGAAACCAAGTAGAGTGGAGGGTAGACACCTATCTCTTTTGTAGTGAGTTAGAGCTTCCAACCTTCTAGACCTAGGTCAACTTGTATGTGGAACCCTTAGGCTCATACAATGTAATTTTGGGGTTAAATTGGTTAATTAAGCATAAGTCTATAGTGAAATGTGAGGATAAGGTAGTTAGTTATTTGGATGATTATGGGAACCTAGTCGAGATCTATGGGATGTAAAGAATCTTAGAACTTAGACAGATCTTTGCTATGCAGCTCAAAAAATATCATCAAAAGGGATGTGTTATTTATGTTGTGTATATCAATAACCCTAAAAGAAAGGAACCATATCTAAATGACGACCATATTCTAAATGAATTTTGAGATGTAGTCCCTAACAAACTCATGGAGTTACCTTCGAAACAATAATTTGACTTCTCTATTGACCTAGTACTGGGAGTTGAGTCTCAATCCAAAGCACCATATCAGATGACCACCACCAAAATCTATGAGTTGAAGGCCCAGTTAATGGAGTTTTTGAACAAAGGGCTCATAAGACTCAGTGTGTTTCCTTGGGGAGCACTAGTTATCTTCGTGAAGAAGAAGGATGGAACCTTTTGTCTATGTATAAACTATAAAATATTGAACAAGGTGACCATCAAGAATCGATATCCACTTCCAAGGACTGATGAGTTGTCCAACCAGATGAAGGGAGTGGCAATGTTCTCCAAAATCGATCTCAGGTCAGGATACCATCAGTTGAGAATAAAGGAAGAAGATATTCTAGAGACTTCCTTTCGAACTCGGTATGGACATTATGAGTTCGCTGTGGTACCTTTTGGTTTGACCAATGTACTTGCAGCTTTCATGAATCTTATGAATAGTGTGTTCAAAGATTGTTTGGATAAATTTGTTTTGATTTTCATAGATGAAATCATATTTTACTCAAAGTTGATTGAAGAGCATGATAGGAACTTGCAGATAGTTTTACAGTGGATGAGAGAGAAGAAACTCTTTGGGAATCTATCCAAGTGGTCATTTTTTCAAGATAGGGTGCACTACCTAGGCCATATTATTTCAGCTAAGGGAGTCTCTATAAACGTTGAGAAGATCAAGGTGATTGTGGAATGGCTAATGCCTCATAATGTGTTGAAATTCCATAAATTCATGGGCCTGATAGAATACTATAGAAATTTTGTGCAAGATTTATCCCAGATTATGTCTCCAATCATGTCACTCCAAAGAGAAGGAACACAATTTGAATGGACCGAGAAGTGTGAACATGCATTCCGACTCTTGAAGGAGAGGCTCACAAAAACACCACTGTTGATCATCTTTGATCCTAATGGAAGATTTATTGTAATCATAGATGCTTCAAGAGAGAGAGTGGGAGCAGTACTAATGCACGATGGAAAAGTGGTAGTGTATGAATCAAGGAAGCTTAAGCAACATGAGGTGAATTACATGTCGCATGACTTAGAGTTGGCCACAATAGTTCATTCCTTGCAGATGTGGAGACATTATCTCTTTGGAAAGCTATTTGAGCTCAAGAAAGACCATTTGGGATTGAGATACATTTTTACTCTTAGTATGAGATTATGACTTCGAAATTCCTTAGTGAGTATGACTTTGGAATTGAGTATATAAAAGGGAATTCCTTAGTGAGTATGACTTTGAAATTGAATATATAAAAGGGAAAGAGAACAGAGTGGTTGATGGTCTTAGTAGATGAAGACATCTAGAATCCATGATCTCGACCAGGTCTAATATGAGAGAGTAGGTGATACAACATTTGCAAGGGGATGAGAACTATGAAAGAGTGAAGAGTGCCCTAACAAAGAATCTATTAGATCATTAGTTTGATGGGTATGAGATTGAACTAGATGAAATTTTGAGATACTCGAGAAGGATGTAAATTCCAAACTCTAGAGAGTCGAGGAAGTTGGTTCTAGAAGAGGTTCATAATGCACCTTATTCAAGACACCCTGAAGTATCCAAAATGATCGTACAATTGAAAAATTTGTACTTTTGGCCTAAACTCAAGAAGGATGTAGTGGAGTACATAGCCAGATGCTTAGAATGTCAACGAATCAAGGCTAAACATGTACATCCAATAGGGCTATTAAATCCTCATGACATACTTGAGTATAAATGGTAGGTGGTCAGTATGGACTTCGTACAAGGGTTACCTTTGAGCAAGAATCAACATGATGTTATCAAGTGGTTGTGATTGATAAGTTGATCAAGGTGACACACTTCATCCTAGGAAACCTTAAGGATGAATTGTTGACCTTGGACAAGAAATTTTTCTAGGATATTTTCCACTTACATGGAGTGTTAGAGACTATCATTTTCAATAAGACACATGGATGACCTCAAGATTTTGGATGCTATTGAATGTCACATTGGGAACCAAGTTTAATTTCAGCTTCTCTTACCATCCTTAGACTGACAAATAGATGAAGAGGGTAAATCAGGTAATTGAATATATCCTCTGAATGTATTGCATGGACCAACAATATAAGTGGGAAGAGTACTTACCATTGGTAGATTTTTCTTACAATAACTCCTATCACATGATCAGTATGACACCATTCAAAGCTCTTTATGGGTGGAAGTGTCATACACCCATTAGTTGGGATAGACTGGAAGATAGGATCATAGTAGGTCTTGAAATGCTCAAGGAGATAGAAGAAAAAATGAAAGTTATTAAGGGAATATTAAAGGAGGTGGTAGACAGACATAAGTGTTATTTAATGAAGAATAGAACTTTTCGATAGTTTGCGGTAGGGGATAAAGTCTTCTTGAGAGTTAGGCCTCATAAAAGTTCCATAGCCTTTGGAAAGTCTTCCAAGTTGTCCCTGACATATGTGGGTCCATTTGAAGTTTTGGAAGTGATCAACCTAGTTTCTTATAGACTTGATCTACCACTTGCTCTGGATCAACTTCAAAATGTGTTTCATGTTTCTTTACTTAAGCCATATTATCCTGATGTAGCTCACGTGCTCAACTAGAAAAATTTGTAGGTATATGACTCAGTAGTGGTGTTAGTGGAGCCCATTAGAATCTTGGATAGACACAATAATAAGTTGTGGAGTAGAGACATTTCTCATTTTAAGGTCCAATGGGACCAATAGTCAAATAGTACCACTTAGGAGGATGTGGAAGAAATAGAAGGCTCCTTCCCACATTTTCTTTCTCAGAAAGAGACTTGATAATTTTGTTTGAATATTTTGGATTGAATATTATAATTTTTTGGCTTGGAAATAGTATGATATGATGTTGAAAGAGACATATATGCTCTAATTTTTATTAAATAGACATTGGGACAATGTCTCTTCCGAGAGGGGAAGGGTGTCATAACCCAATTTTTATTGCATTTAAATTATAATATGATAAATTGAATTATTGAGGAAATTTAATATGTTGAATTAAAAATTTGATATTTTTGAAATGTTTGAAAGAAGTTGACCATCTTTTGACTATGAGATCTTTTGAACTATCTTATACTTTATCATGATTGAATGTTACTAATGAACTACATAAGTACAAGTGTGTGCAAATGTAGGAAAACAAGTTGAAGGATGAGAAAATGATCGTGGAAGGATCGTTTAGCCAGATTGACAGTAAGCTTGATGGAATCTGGGTGCACACACTCCAAAACAGAATGATGTCTACATTTGAAATTTCATATAGGAGATTATATTAATCTTATTTGAAATGATTGAATAATTGAAGAAAAAGTAGACTTGTAGAATGATATACATGTGATTTCTTATTTAATTATCTATTTTGATCTTATGTTTTTGAAAAATTAAAATAAAATGATAGCATGGTTAAACACATATATGTATGTATGTATTTAAAAATGCTTACTTAAAGGATAAGAAAATAACTTCATTTAGAAGCCATTAATTGAGTAAATAAAAGTCTATTCTTATTTAAATAGTGATATATGTATATATAAACATATATATATGTTTATATGCATATATATATATAAATGTACAAATGTGTAAATTTATATAAATAAATAAATATTATATATATATATATATATTCCTTATAAATGAATATGGGAATCATATATAATAGACATTACTATTGATTTCAAAAAATATATAAAAGGATATAATATGGGAAGAGTGGCTTGCCAACTTATTGAAGGCAAGATATTTGAATGCATAATAGGAGGCCAGTGAATGGAAATTATGATATGAAATGGCCCATTTAATGGCGCACATAGGAAGAGAAGGAAAGTTACCATTTTGGTGACATAGAATCAAAGCTAGAACTAAAGGAGAATAGGTTGGGATGACGAGTATTAAGGAACAAAGGGAAGAAAAAGTTGAGGGAAAAAACCACAAAATCAGAGGTAATCAATGGTTTTGTTTTGTAAATGCTTGAATTTTTGGTATAGCTTATTCAAAAGCTTGTAGGATTTGTTTATTTTTTTGATTCCATTTGAATTGGTGTAAAACCATTTGATGAAATTCTATATGCAAATCCATTTGAATGATTTTGTTATATCATCTATTATGTGCAAAGGCCATGTCAGTCATTCCTTGCTTGCACATGCTCTGTGCATGCTCTTCTAACGACATCAAAGCCAATTATTTTATATTCTAAAAGTTATATGTTGTTGCCACTATTCATTTATCTCTTGCATGTGTTAATCCTTAGCCATTCACTTGGCTAATCAAATGAAACTGATAGCCAGAGAGTTTGGAATGTAACAATTTTTAAATTATTTATCGCTCCATCTAAGGGAGGTGACAATCCTCCACTGTTATATTTCATTTTATACCATCAACTATGTAACAAAACCCTACATTATATCACACCATATGGGTGCGAGAACCATTGTAACCATTCTTGGAATGATGGACAATGTCGATGTCAACCTTATCATCTCATTCACAGAGAATGATGGTAGAGCATTATGTCATTCCATTTTTATTAGATGTTATTATTCCATGTCGCTGTGTTATTATTCTATGTCACCTCATCTACAGAGGATGATGGAAGAATGATGTATCATTCAATCTTTATGCTTGCATGTTAAGTTTATATTTTATTGTTCTCTATGAACAATACTCAGATTGTCCCATAGAATGAATGCAACCAAGTCAAGGGTCGACATGCATAGGCTTTGGCCTTGGCATTGTTAAATAATAAGTAATATTCAATGGGCTGTTGGTTTTTCCATAGAATGATAGTGGCATAAATATGTTTATAACAATGAATGTGGGTTCTTCAAACCCTGAGAAATAATAAGATTGTTATAGTTATGTGTAAATTATTATTGTTAATATTAAAATCATGTCATTCATTTTCCTTTACCTTGCATAAAACAATATCAGTATAAGAATGATAGAGCTTTGAATGAAAGTATAAGAATGATAGTTATGTTTTTTTACATCCTTGACCATGAATGTTCTTGAATAACTAAGGGTCCTGTTTATGTGGTGTTTTGCACACTTTCTCAACACAGGCAATACGTGGATGCACTACCTCTCTTCTAAGGAGATTTCCAATAGCAAGTTGCTGAAGATTTCCCCAAGGTCTCTCAAGTGTTAGTTCATGACTTGCATGGAACTCCTTAGTTGATGTTTGATGTGATTTTTTTGGTAATCATAGGGCGGACTTAAGAAACTGGATAGAACGAAGTGGATCTTGAGAATTGAAGTTTCTAAGATGGAAGTTGATGTGCCCTTTGTTGTAGGTTCAAACAACTGTCTAAAACTCCAATATTTTCTTAAGGTTTGATTTTACAATGTGCAATGAACCTTAGCATAGGCTACTTAAAAAAATAAAAGAATAGGGAAGAGAAAATGTTCCTAGATCTACAATTGACCATGATTAGTGATAATGGAGGTTTCCACTATGGACAACTTCCTTCAAACATAATTTCACTTAACTAGAAAAGTCACAATATCATGAAATTTGTGCTATCTTCTAAGGTCTACAAATGTTTTAACATTCACCCATCATATACATGCATGAACAAAGATAAAAGTTTAAGACAACTTTAAATTTAAGTCTAGACTAACATTACACAACCATCTACCAACAGAAAAAAATGAAAAGTATAGACTAGGAAGGCATCTACAAAGCAAAAATATTCACAACCACATAACAAAATTACTAAATCTATCAAAAGAAGCTATAACTAACTAAAACAACAAAACAAATCTAACTAAAAATTTTAACTATGGGAGATGAATCATGAAACATGTAGAGAAACTCATAAATGCACCAAAGTCAATGTATTTCTATTAAAATTTCTACAACATGTCATTACAACAACTCAAATCTCCTTTGAAAATTAGAGGAGATCCCCTATTTATAGTGTCCAAAAAGTAGAATGAATGGCCAAGATTAATTTGCATTGTGTGGCCAAGATTCATTACAACTTAGGGTTCTACCTACCTCACAATATTTTACATTATAAAATACATTTTTTCCATATCCCTATTTTGTCTTCTAGTGGCAACACTCTAGCATTTTGTCTTTTGTTGATTGCTCTTTGTTGTAACTATTCCTTGAGGAGTTCATCACCAATAATAGGGTTTCCCTCCTGTTTCTTCAAAGCAGTGTACTCCATGAACATCAAGATCAGTGGTTGGAGCTTATCAATTTCCATGATCTAAGATTGTAGCACTTGGTAGCCCCATTATTTGGACCAGTCAATCAGCTTTTCCCAGTCTTCATCATACTTGGTAGTGTGGTCTCTAAATAGCTCAGATTGGGCAAAGGCTCAGGTGAAAAAACTCATAAAATTAGTGGTAATCTCGGTGGACATCCCATCCTCCATCTTCTTTTGGAAATGAGGCTTTATCTTCTCAGGATCAATTTGCATGACAGGCATATCATAGTCTATCATTATCTTTAAGTACCAAATGCAATCTTCTCTAACTTCCTTATCCCATTCAATATTTGAATCCACCTTGTCGAGCACATGTTCCAACCTTTCCTTTAGATTTTAAAAATCCATCCTCCACATCTCCACGAGCCAATGATCATCCTCCTTAAATGCGAGCTCTTCCTTCCAAGTTATCTTTGGCAACTTGAGGATGGCCTCAAGTTTTGGGTAAGTAGACATGTATGTCCTTGGGAAATTTGTAGAGAATTTACTCATGCTTTCAAGAGTCCTTTGTAACTCCATGAACTTTTTTTCTATTCTAATAGCATGACTAATGCCCATATTCTCGATGTGTAAGACCTGCCAGAACTAGCTCTTTGTGGTCTTGTCCATGTTCTTCCTCTTTTTGAGGTTGTCTATTTGCTCCTTTAACAATAGCTGTGGTAGGGCCGAAGACATGGTAGGAATTTCCTCTATTGATGACCATTGTTGGATATAGGCTATCAGATCAGCCACTTGTGCCTTGAGCTCTTCCTTTGAAATATTATCCTATTGAATTAAATGCACTACAATGGCAACAAACTCCTAAGGTGGTCCACTTTATGCTCCTTGGTAGTTGTACCTAAATCAATAGTGGAAACATTATAAATTATCCCCTCTTCACCCATCACTGGTGTAGCTACTTGCACGGTCCTTGATCCAGAAGCATCCATCATCACCTTGGATCTGACTTTGGGCTTCTTCTCTTTCTTGGTACTAATTTGTGCTCGGGATAAGATAGCCTTTAGTCTTTCTCTTGGATCTCTCAGGACAGGAGCCTTCTTCTCAAGCTGCTTTTCCAACCATTTGGGCATTTGAGCTTTTTCTTTGGGTTATTCACTATCACCTTTTTTTTCATCGCTTATGACTTCAATTTCCTTATCTTTGAAAGTTTCCTTATCCACCCTAGTTTCTTCTCCCTCTTCTTCATCAGAGTCTGGTGAATTTTAGACAATTGATTGCGGACTTGGTGGGAAGACATTCTTTGGGACTTTCATCCCTCTCAGCCTCCTCTTCTTTCTCTTCTTCATTTTCTTCATCACGTTTATCTTCATTCATGTGCTCCTCATGCTATAGATTCCCATAGGATTCAACCTCTTCCTTGATCTTATCTTACTCTTTATCTTCCTTCTCCTCGTGTAGAGGTGGTATATCTTCAAGTTCTTTTCTCTCTTGTTCTTCCTGCCCTTCGGGGAGAGGCATCTTCTCATCATGTTTGGGGCCTTCTTCTTGTTGTTTTCCTATTGGAGGTTCCATGCTTTCTTTTGTCTTATCATCTTCTTGTATTCTTTCTCCAGAGGGTGGTCTTTCTATTTCTTCCTTTACATCCTTTAGTTGTCGAGCTAGCTCTTCCTCAAAGCCAACATCAAATGCTTGTATAATTTCAGTACCGACATCCCTTTCTTCATTTCTCTCAGAAGAACCTGTCTCCTCTCCTTCACGAATTACCATATCAATTTCTAGATGCTAATGTTCTGGATGTTTGTGGTATTCATCAACTTCCTCCAATTATTTTGTTCATTCCATCTCTTGCCTCTCCGATTTTGCTAATATTACCATCATGGCCTTCATCTCCGGGGGCTTAGTTGGAGGCTTTGAAAGTGGAACACTGGTGAGGACTTGTGGCAAGGAAGCTGGGATGGTTGGATTCAGTAATACTTCAAAAATTTCTAAGGGAGCATTTTACATGTGCCGAGAAAAAGCCTTCAAAAGTGAGAGTGCTAGTATTGGAATCATTGTTGTTGCTAGCGAGAGTGATGTGGTTGGAGACATGGAGGTGAAGGAGATTTGAGATATGGTGGCAGAAGAAGATCCAACCACCATGACTAGCCTAGTTAGTGAAGAAGAGGCAAGGTGGACCGAAATATCCACTGCAGGCTAGGAGGTAGCCACCATAGCTTGAAACAACGATAGAGGAGTGGCAGTGACGGAGGTAGCTAGTGGAGACTTGGGCTGATCTGTTTCCATTTCTTCTCCTTTTTGGGGTGGGTCCTCCTAAATAAAAGGCACTGTAGTAGTACTTCTTGACCTTTTATGTTTATTGGAAGGTTCATCTTCCACAACCTTTCTTGCATACACCTTCGGGTTAGGTTGTTGCTCCTCAATATCTTATCTTTTTTTGCAACGAGTAAGTGGATGATATTTGGATGTTTCTCTTATTTAGGTTGCAACAACTTCATCATCTATTGCACTAGGCTCACTTTTGAGCCCTTGATACATCAAGATGACCCCTTGTTTCTTTAATCAGACAACTTTCCCATTGACCCATTCTCTTGTACAAGCTTTGATTGGTTTGCTTATGATATCAAGGTCATCGACCTCTTGCTCATCCCAGTCCATCAGTAGTAGTGGCAAGTTAGTGACTGCTTTGTATATAGGGTCCATAATTGTGCTCTCATCTTCTTCAACCTGATTAGGCACCAAAAAAAAGTTTGTGCCCTTTCCACAAAGTAGGTCATGATTCTCATGTAATGCCTCATGCACACCTACTTATCATCTTGGAAATTTTCCCAAAAATATTCAACATGATGCAGATGGGAATAGTTAGGTCCAAGTTCCTTTCTTATATGCCCGTAAGGGTCCATTCATGAATGGGCAGTATACAGCCATAAATAGTACTCGACCAACTCCTTCTCTAAATTCCCTACACATTAAGAGGTATGTAGCTTATACATCCCTTGGCCAAAAGAAAGGGGATAAGGGTTCCCTACCAAATGATTGCTGCTTAGCAAGGTGTGTACATGTCACAGTTGCCAAGAGATTTCTAACAATATAATCTAGTTGTTAGGGTACTGGGGCAGCTTGTTCGACCTTTCTGTGAAGCCTTGAGCACAAATGTACGTGAACTTGGGATATTAGATGAATAAAAAGTCATATTGTTTGAGGGAAGTGCGGGCACTATGGGAGACTCACCTCTCAAAATTGCCTCCAAGCAACCTGATAATATGACCTATGAAGGTGTCATTCACCCTGCAATAATCCCTCTTGAAGTTTCTAAACTGAAGTTGAGGGTATCTATCGTAAACTTTCAGTTCCCTACCTAATTCTTCATTTGGAGCCCTAAACAAACCGTTATATTGCCTCCGTTCAGCAAAAGAATAGACTAGATAGGACGTCATATAGAACTTGGATGTATTTTTAACAATAATGATTTATTGGTGGAAGCAATCGCTTATTATCCCTTCCCAGTAGAATGTGGTCTATGTGGTATCATCCTCCTTTCCAGGAAGAATTTTCTCAACAAAGTAGATCATCCACTCCTAGAAGTACGTAACAATGGGAAGACCCATCACTCTTCTTAGTAGAGTCACCAAGTCATGATAATCTTCATAGAAATCATTGCAGAAGAGCTCCTGGGGAACCTTAGCAGTGTTGCCCCACTTCTCTTTGAGCTAATACTAATTTATAAGTTTCTTACATCTAGTTGGGTCCTGATCCCACATTTCCTTACATTCATCTATAGTTGGTAGTTCCATCTCCCCAAAGTTAGGGATGTGAAAGGTCTTTGTTATTGCTTTGCCTAACATGTTAGCTAGAATGTTCCCATCTCTGTCTAAAATAGTTCTAGGTTCTGACTAGTATGCTACCCTACAAGCCATTACTACCTTAGGAGTGATAAGAGATGGAGGAAAGCATGTAGCCTTAGCAATTTCGTTGCCTCTACAATCTAGCATTTTTTGTCTTAGGATCTCTTCTGACTCTTTGTTTAAACTCATCTATGTCAATATGCCCAACATTGGTATTTGTAATCTCCTTCCAATCCATGATGACCTTTGAATGAAAAGGGTCCCCTTGGAACTAATACTTCATTTGATCCTTGTCCTCTTTTCCATAAGGACCTCTACTTGTTTTCTTTCCTTTGTCTTTTTCTGTAGTTTCCCTCGAGGGTCTTACACTCGATTCCATATATCCTACAAACAAAGGCATGATGAGCACAATGAAGCATGAAGACACAAATGTTAGCCAAAATCCCAGTGGATGGAGTTAGATTAAATAATATATCATCCAAGAAATCAAACATGTACTCCAGAATGTCATTAGTAATTTTCTAGAAGGAATTTGGTCGATCCAGGCCCCAGGGGTCAGACTTCCCTGGCAAGATTTCCATTTTGAAGGGCGAAATAGGGCAACGTAATCTGCATGTTTTCTCCGACCTTTAGATTAAGATAATTTGAAGTGTCCATGGGAAAGAGGGTCCAATTTGAGCATGTGGGTTAAAGTTCATTTCCAGATTGGAGGTCATTTGGATCATCATTGGGGGGTCCAAAGTCCTAAGGAAGGAAAGCCACTAGGAGTTTGTTGTTTAGGATGGCTTTGATTAGATGACATTCCCAGGGTGGAGTTTTGAGGTTTTGGACTCGTGATGCTAATGGAAAATTATTATAACTTATTAATCGCTTAAGTTCTTAGGAAAAAAGGGCCAGGAGGCTGTCTGAGGATGGTCATTTTGAAATGGCAGTTGATGAGTGGGAGTCTAGTGGGAGCAACCCAATGGGCCAGACCTAGACATGAAGTTGGTTTTTAGTTTTCTTCATTAAGAGTTCTATCGGTGGCTAGAGAACCAGGCCTTGGGGAACAAAAGGATAGGTTGGATTTTCCTTTTATAATAGCCTAGATGGGATATAATCCTGACAATGGAAACCCGACGAAGCAGGTCTGGTGATGGCAAAGGAACTTAGGTTTCGTCATTTATTGTTCATGCAACAAAGGGATGCTTGAGACCCATAGAGCGGAAGGAAATTGTCTAATGGCCGTGAGAAATTGTGAAGTTGGAATAGAGGACCGTGGACCTGAAGGATACCAAGGATGTGGCATTTTTTTTTGTTTAACTTGGGTGGTGAATGGCAAGGAAAATCCCAAGGCTCAGGCAGTCAGGGCTATTATGGTGTTTGAAACAACAACAAAAAATGTGGCATCCTGAGGAAGGAATCCTACAGGAGTAGGCTTGGGAAGTATGAATGGAGGCCGAGAGTTCAAATTTTGTCAAGTCCAGATGGCGACTTGTCAAAGCAGATCTGGGGTTGTGGGCACAGGGAAACATCCCACCATTTCAAAGTTATTTAATTTTGAAGTTTTACTAAGTTGTGATGGGAAGGCTCGGATCCGAAGGTCACGGGCACTATGTGGGTAGAATAACACTAGGGTATGGAAGTTTTAGATTAAGTTTCATGATGTTTCAATGGTTTTCTTAGGATTTCATCACATGGGTTTTTTAGGCCTAATCCTTCTTTATTGCATGAATGAATTTTAACTTTATGTTTCCCATCATTTAAATGTGAAATCTCCAAAAAAAAATGCATGAAGGTGGATGGAGAACCTACTAAAGGAGGATACTAAATCCATGAAGGATCGACAAATGAGGGTAGCGGGCATGAGGGCAGTGGGCAACAAAGGCACTAGATTTCTCTGAACTCACTTTGAACTCTTTTGGCCAACATGACATGTCAAAATGAAAGTTTGGACCAAATATTTATACTCCTAATGACATTTAATACACCCCATTATTGCGATTATGATGGGCTCAAAAGCTAGTAAGTTCAAATTTTGAAAATAGTCATTGAGGGTCTCAGACCCAGAGGCCAGAAGGATGCAAGCAGGCAGTCATTTTAAGTGTTGGGTGGAAAATCATCAACAAAGGGAAGTCTAGGGCCTGATGGTAAGAACTCTATCAAAGGACAGCCGTCAAGAAGAGAAAATGCATAGCGGAGTCCTGGGCATGGAGATCCAATGATAGGGGCCCGGTGAGATGGACGACTAGTCAGTTTGAACTTCTAAGTATTGAGGATGGTGGCCAATGTGATAGGACTTGGACTAGGGAAGGATGAAGTCCTTTGGATGTTCTAAAAAAGTGAAAAAACCAAGGAATTCTATCAAGGGAAACCTGCTAGGCCAGACTCAGGGGGTCCCAAGGATGCTGTCAAAGGAAAATGCCAAAAGAACTCCTTGAAGACCTAGGACTTAGAAAATTTGGAGGGGATAGAACATGGTCATCTTGAGGTGAGACTTTAGAGGCACTTTTACCATCTAGGGAACCAAAATAGGGGAACACAAAATCAGGTGGTGACAAAACAACTCGATAAGGTGAAGAAAAGAGAGTGTCCCCATTCTGAACAGGGTGTGTGTGTTGAGGGCACAACAGGTCCCTAGATGAGACTTGAATAAATGAAACATTAGATAACTTGAAACTAAAACCTATTAAATTTTGTAAACAATGTGGTTATGTACAAATGATGTACCATCATGAAGTAACTGTTTAAATAGAACTATCCTTCAAATTTCTTTGAAAAGGTAATTTTAATCTTTGTATAACTATCAAATGATATGACTATTTGTAGCATTTTTTGAATGAATGAAAGAAAATTTGTTGTAATTTTTATTCATTTAAGAATGTTTGTACACAATTATTAACTAAGGTTGGCACATATGTGTATGCACATAGACTTCATCCATGGAGATACACATACTTCTGACATACCTTCTTGTGTTACTTATCTAACTCATTTTCTTCTATAATGTTTTGGTTATTTTCGAAGAACCAAGTTGATCTTCAGAATTACCTATGGACTTTTCCATTTCCAATACTTAGTAATCTAAAGGGATTGGAAAACGAATGACTAAAATCTGCAAAAATTTCACTCCTACACTTTGGGCTCTGTGAAACCTAAGAGGGTAATCCCACAATGTATACTCAAGAATTTATGCAATCAATATTTACTACATTGTAAACAACAAATATTTCTCATATAATCACTCAAAAATGTAGTATATCAAAAAGTTGGAAAGTTTTTTAGTAATATACTATGCTTGGAGTATGAGAATAATGGAACTCAACATAAGTAAAGCAGTAACTCATTTGAAAGGTTTATAAATAAAGAATGATTGGCTAATGGATTGACCCAGTAATTTCATTATGAATACTTTACTCATACCATTTCCTTATACTAAACATAGAGTCAATCTTAACCTTTGCAACTAGATAACATTTTCACATATAGAATCGTGTAAGATTGGAATATAGTGCATTACAACACCTCCACATTATACCCTAGACCATTAATTCTTATGGATATCCTAGCACCTAATTCATATGAATGAAAAATTTCATTCAAGCATTTACACTAATTCATTGAATTAACAAGCAAGAAAAAAATCATACATCTACTGGAATTCAATAGCAATTAAAAAAACAATCCTTGATTATATTTATTCATAATTCACAGAACAAGTATAGAGGAGAGAAAATGGCCATGAGATTAGAATCATTATGTATTGTATTTTCTATATTCATTATCAAAATTATATACATAACAATAGTCTCAAAACCTAAGACAAAAACTCAAAAAATTCTTAGTATTCCTTTCTACAATTCACTATGTTAATTGCAATACAACCAACCCCTACTTTTTGGCCTCCAATTCCTTCTTATAAAAATGAAGGAGCAAAACAAGCTTCGGTCTAGAAAGCACACATGTCACTATTTTTTTGGACTGTTGTAACATATATTCCTCTTTTAGTTACATTTGAGCTCTGAGATAGTGGGAAGATGCATGAGATGAAAGTAGTCGTCATTCATTGTTGGAGATTCAGTCCCACCTTTAAAGGGAATCATTTTTTTTTTACAATAGTTCCCAAATATTTTCCATGTGATCAAAAAGTGTGTTCCTTGTGCACATCCAATCAAAAAAATTTGAAAATCAAAAAAAGAAATAAAAGATATAAAACTAATACATCCACATCATCATGTTGAGGAGGGAACATCTTTTACAATACTTTAACGAAAGCCTAATCTGCACTATTTTCAGGCTATGCATTATTTCCCTCTTATTTGTTATTCACCATATCCATTATTATCCCCCTACAAGCTCATTCAGTATATTTCTCCAACCAATTGATGTATTCCTCTTTAGTAGGCCACTTCACATCTAATAAACTCTACAAATTTGCACTATGTTGGGTATATCTTGCATCAATTAAGGCCCTCGCCTTTTTAACAAAAGTATCCATTTTTGTTTCAATCTCCACCATCATATCAACATTTAAATTCAACATGGTGTAATCAGCCACAGTCAATGCCATCTTAGCCAATGTGAGAAGCTCTCCCAAATCATTCCTCCATGTATCAAAATTGTTTTAACTCACCTTTGTGTTTCAATGTCATAGGAATACCATGTTCCTCTATTTCTTTGAATACTTTCAGCTTATTTTGGAGTTGCACATACCCGTCTTTCCATGAAAGGTTGTTATCTCATTCACTAGGTCAATAGTTTGCAACATTTCAGGGATATTAGTAGGTTCCTCGAGATGTTCCTTCATTTTAAGCATCATTTATTTTAAAGCACCTATTCTAGTACTCCATTTTCTTCATTCATTTTTGAAAGCTTCCTAAACTTGAAAGTACCTTGTATTTGCTTCATGAATACTCCTATAGGCTTCCCACACATCATCAAATATATTGACCTATCTGGTCACTCCATGTTTCAATACATCCACAAAGATGTCATTTTCCACCTTAACTATTTCTAGCTTGGCCTTCTTTGTGTTTTCCTTTTCCTTCTTTAGCTGATTTTTTAATTCATCAATCCTCAAGGCCAGTGTCTCCCTGTCTTGTGCAGAAAATTTTGAAGGAGAAAAGGCTAGCAAAGATATTGTCCTCACAGATTGGGTAGCTTGAAAAATGGCTCTCATCTTATTTATTTCATCCAAGGCCTTATTATACTCCTTCACCAAGGAATCATACTTTTTCTAAGAATTTGCATTGTGTCTACACTGAGCATTGTAGCATGGGAAGTTAACTGAGCTACATGGAAAAGTGTTATATCTATAGCCCTCTTTACCACCAAGGAACCCATAACTTCTTCAATAGGCCTAGCGACCTCATGCCTTCCACTATTGGGTGCCATAGACCATATTGCAAGAGTATGCAACTTTAGACTATATCTAGATCCAAACACCTTCTTTTCACTTTGTTCCTCAGATATAGAAGCCTGAGGGTCTCTTCTTATTGCATCAAATGCAATAGTGGAAGAGATATTGCACCCTATTAGTAACATCATTCCACTATCTAAGAAAATTTTCCTAGCTTCAGTAGGAGTAATAGCTGCAATCTTAGCCATAATCTTTTCTTCCTCTACCATTTCAACCTCTTCTTGTTGAGAAGGATCAACATTAGCACTTTCTACTTCAAGTATCTCCTTTATTTCTTGGCTTCTCTGTTGAACCATAAATTCATTGAATTCCCTAGATTGCAAAAACTCATCATCTGCAAGGAATTCATTACAATCCTTGATCCTAGGATCATCATCATTCTTCTCATCATACTACCATTGGATAATTCTATCTTGGGAAGTATCTGAATCAAGAGTATCTTCAATATTAGGGGGAGGGAACTTCTCCACCTCATCATCATCAGGCACATGTTCAACCATTTTTTCTACCTTTCCTGCTTGGACATCTTCTTCTTTCACCTCTGCAGGCTACTCTGGAATATCCATATCCTGAGGTTGTTGTTCTAAGAGAGCTCATGCTCTCTTAGTAGCTTGCTTCACCTTTACCTTGAAATCACCATTCTGGTAATCCCTTAGTTTTGCAAAAGCTCTTTCAAAAGGATCTTCAATTTCTTCATAAGGGATCCCATAGAAGGAATTCCTTTTCATAATACTCTCTTCAATGTCCATTATGGTTGTCCATTCCTTCTTTCTAGATATAAAAACCTCATTACTTGTCAATTTTCTTAATACATCATCTGTGTACAAGAATTGATGATAGATCTTTGCTAAGATTTTCTCCCTCTTACTTGTAGTTACAAATCCTTCTCAGTCAAACAACCTAACCTCATCAATAGGTAACCTAAGGTTATTCACCATGATTTCAAATTTTTCATACCCTTTATGGGCAATGACTTTAAAGTAAGAAAAATTACATTGGGGGCTTACCACAATACCTTTCTTAGGATTTTTGAACATTTCAAAATCCATAAAATCAATATGCCACATTAACTCCATGAATGCTAATTAGAAAGAGCTATACAAGGGTAATCAGTGTGGTGCTACCTTAAATCCATAAGACTTGATTAGAGTATATTCTAAATGTAGGAACCAATCTTCCCAATTATGCTTTGCATTTTACCTTATTATATCCTTTGGGCACATGATAAATTTGATTACTGGAGAAAGCCTATGAATAGGTGCCACACCCTAACTGTCAAAGATATCAAATTTGGAAAAATTTACAAATGCCAAATAATTGGAATTGCGACAATCCTAGTCCCAAATATATGTCCACATTTGGACATGAAAAACATTATTTTGATCATCCCTCATTCTCAATTTTAACTTTCTTTTCCATCTCTTGTCACCCTCAAATAGAAGCAAATGCATTAATAGAGAATAATGTGGGAAATTCAGAGGGAGAACCTCTTTTCTTAGATTAATGAAATCTTCATGCATCTGCTCTATGACAAAGGTATCATTATCAAAACTAGTGTTTTGATTATGAACCTATATATCCATTGCCATCACCAATAGGTCTAGGGCTATCCTTGCCTCAAAAGTTTGGGCTAGAACTTGATTTAGGTAGTAATATGCATTCTTGAAATAATCCACAAATTCCTCATACTCAAAAGGCTCAATATCGTTAGGAGGAAATCTCTCCTTGCTCTTTCTATTCCAAACAAGCATCCTATTTCTATATAAAAATATATTGTACTCATCTTCATCAAAAAGACCTGTACACTTGATGTTTATAGTGTAATTGGGATTTAACCCAAATATCTCCACAATCTTATCCCTTGTCATCTCAAGGACTACATTTCCATTTTCACTCTTAATTATTTTGTATGTGGGATCATAATACTTGGCTAACTCCATAATTACATCCACCTTCACAAATACATTAGGTACCACCAGCTTTCTAAGGTTGATCCCCCATAGATAACATGCTGACTTACTCGCATGCCTCCTGTTAAAATCATATAAGAAAAATTTCCATCCACTCGAAGGCTCTACCACTTCTCTAATTTCACAAGTATTATTAGTTAACTGACTCGTTACAACAAATTGGCCAGTAGGTTTCTTTCAAAATCATGACCCACCCTCTTTTACTTCTCTAGAGGCCTCTTACATGAATTTATGTTGATTCTTCTTTGTACTTCTTGATCTTTAAGATGCCATAGGAGTAATTTGCATAGGGTTAGATGTTGTAGGTGACTCTGTCTTAACCGCTGATGAAACATCTTGAGTTTTAGTCCTTTTAAATATATTTTTCTTAGGTTTTCTCTATGGCCTAATGTTGGAATCACTAGGCTCTAGGTCACTCATATTTGTAATGTGCTAAGACTAGGGTTTATAGTTTTCTTGATCAAAAATACCTACCCAACTTTAAAAACTAAGACATAATTTACAGAAAAAAACACTCCCAAACCTCACACAATATTTATCACCCTAACAAAGGATACTCAATGAATAAACCATAAGCAAATTATCTCCCAAATTCCCTAGTATTTTTTATAATAGCACAATTTAGTAATTTTAATAGGAAGAGATACAACACTTTTCTTACTCAGGTGAGAAAATGGTATTGATGTCGTTGTAATTGCTTGTTGGAGTCCTTGAAACTATTTTATCTGCTTTTGGCTTTCTTCTCCACACCTAAGTAGTTTCAAATGTGAAAGAAACAAGCTAGTCACCTTCTTTATGGCCATAATGGGACATAACAAAATTAATGTTTAATAGAAAGCTCATGTGAGTGAACTGACATTTAGCATTCATATTCAAACTAGGGCTATTGATCATTTCATTTTAAAGCCACAACAATGGTTCCTCTCTCATCTCACTACTTTTTTTCTGCTTTAAATGATATCATCAGGATGTTGCCACATTGTTCTTCATTTATTAGCCATCGCTCATCATTGATACATCTCACTTCCACAATTCTTATCTGCGATGTGAATATCCACATGATGAGATCTCCACCATTCAATTTAAGGGTCATCCTTGATCACATTCATCTTCCATCGTGTATTGTTGATTCTTTGAATTCCAGATCACATTAGTGATGAAAGATAAGGTGATGGAACAAGATTAAGACATGTGCACCTACATGGAAATGAAAGGCATTAGATGCATCACTCACAAGAGCAATTCATATCATAAAACTTATGAGAAATTAGCAACAAGAGAGATCCTAGTGATAAGTGAAAGAAGCACACATATCACTCATTGTTAATGTAAAACTCAAGAATCACAAGCGATTAGAGATACAAAGGAAGCAAATGATAATACAAGAAACACATGTATCACACATCGCTAATACATAATCACTATCCAAAACCCATTCACGATGCACAAAACAAAAGAAATACCGATCATCGGTCATCGCTAATGTAAATTTACATTTCAAAAGCTATCTGCGATGAACGATAAAAGAGAACAATAGATAGAACTTAAGTGGAGTCTTTTAGCATGTGCTCAAAAGTTGTCATAAGAAATGGGACCATCTAGGATGATGTACGAAAGGCATTGAAGAACTTAAAACATATTACTTCAAAGGATGTAAAGGCCAAATAAAGTAAAGTGATCAACCTTATAAAAATAAAAGAATTTTGGACCTAGACATGAGGGGTTGATCACTCCATGAGCTGAAAAGGCATAAGATGCTTACACATGACCTAGGATAGGTGATAGAAGGTCAATGAAAAATTAGAAATTTGGAAAGGACACAAGCTTGAGGGTTATTTAGGAAGGATCTCAGGTAACCTAAAACCCTACAACAATGATGATAAATAAAACCCTAAGACTGGAGGAGGGATTCAAATCATTTTTTTTGTAGGATGATAAATGGAACCATAAAATTTTAGGGGATCCATCAATGGCTCCAACTAGGGATATGCCTCTTGTAGGCATGGCAAGATCTTAGAATCTCTAGTTGAAGCAGACCAACCAAACACAATGAATCAAAAACCAAGGAACTACCCATACCAGGTAATAGGACCAAACTAGACATGACCAAAGCAAACGCACCTATATACAAAAATGTACAAAACCTACAATATACATGGAACATAACATACTTAGGAGAAGTATGGCTTCAAAAAAATTCCATGTACTAGTAGTTGAAGAAGTTCACTTGTCAAGCTTTGGAGGAAGTATGAATCCTCCCCATGTGTACTGGCTATCAGATAAGGGCCTAACCATAATACTTCAAACTTTCCATGCCTACCCTTATCCTGAGCCCTTGCATTCCAAACTAGTACCATACTATACATCTCAAATTTTATGGGATAATCCCTCTTGTCATGCAAGTGCTTAACTTGTAGTTGCATCTTTGAAATTTTTGCATGACCTTCTCTTCTAGTTTCATCTAATTGCACCAGGTTATCAATTATGTGTTGCATATCATCACAAATATCATCATATTCTTGCACAAATTTGTACATATTTATTGAGTTATTTTGTGGTAGCCTAGCATCTAACCCATACACCAAACCAAATAGTATATAACTAGTATCATTCTTCACAATAACCCTATCTACCCAGAGTGCCAGCTTTAGCTTTGAGTTCCAAGCTTTCTTATTCTTCTCCATCACCCTTTTGATGTTTTTCATTAATCTCTTATTGCTAGACTCTGCCTGAGCATTTTCCTAAGGATGGTAAGGTGAAGAATAAGAAATTTGTATGCCATGTTTATCACACAAATCTTTGAACCCCTTAGATCTAAAACACATACACTAGTACAAAAAAATAATATATGACTAAATAAACTACAAAAAGTTGTATATAAATGACTAATTTTATTCACGTGACTATTAGTGGTTTATTTTTAGTCATTTATAACACCACCAAATTTATGACTAAACTATTTTAGTCATTTATTTAGTCATTGATTTGGACATTGATTTGTTCATTGATTTAGTTATTGATTTAGTCATTAATTTTGTTATTTATTTAGTCATGGTAGTGATTTATTTAGTCATATATTTAGTCATTATTTTAGCTATATATTTAGTCATTGATTTAGTCATATATTTAGTCATTTATTTAGTCATATATTTAGTCATTAATTTAGTCATCTATTTAGTCATATATTTAGTCATTTATTTAGTCATATATATAGTCATTGATTTAGTCATATATTTTGTCATTAGTTTAGTCATTACTTTAGTCATATATTTAGTCATTTTTATTTTCTAGTTTATATTAATAAAAAAGATTACTTATCGACTATCTAAAATATTTGCACAATAAAACAACAATGAGAAGGTAAAAATAGATTATTTTATTAATCAAAAAGATATTACATTTAGTTTTGTAAGCTTGAAAATGGAGATACAATTTGTTGTCCCAACATGAAAGAACTTGAAAAGATTACAATACATTGTTGATAGAGAAAAGAACTAGCTGAAATCCACTCCAAAACCTTACCTTTATGTTGTTCAACAACTTACAAAAGAATAGGAACATGATTGTTCTTTTATATCATAACCTACAGTCCCTTACCCTTGTAATGCTTGATGATCATCCAATTGTCATTTGTTCATGACTATTATTTTATATCATAACCTACAGTCCCTTACCCTTGTAATGCATAAGTACATGATACATCTTTGCAAAGGAACTTTCATTCCGTGATTGTGATAAAGCTCCAATCGTTTGTAGCTGCTCTCATTCAAACTAACCATGCACAAAGATATTCAAACTCTCTTGCCTACTATAGCTCTTTATGGAAACTTTTCCACTACCTCCACTAGCCCATCCCTTACCTCGAGAATAACTTATCATACCTATTCCCTTCTGACACAAGGAAAAAAAGATTCCCTCAATACTACAATCAATAAAACCAATCTAAATGTAAGCAAATAAAGTGCATCCATGGTTAGTTTAAACAATAACCTTAAATTTGAAATAAGTCAATGGGTCTATACTAAAGTACCAAAGCATTAAGGAGATTTTATATTTTCTACCATGTTCATATCCTAGAAAGATTAATGACTTATGTCAAGATAATGACTTCCATGGGTCATTATTAGTTAAAATTGCTTGCATTTCTTAAATATCTATTATGAACATAACATCTTAAAAGCATATACCCTTCCTATTAAAACAAAAGTGATCAAAGTATCAACTCTAATAAAGAAACTACCATCAATTTAAGCCAACATAAATATAAGGAGAAGTGGTGTTTACAACCAAACAATAACATTAGCTATTTCTATTTAAGAAAAATATAACTAAACATGCCAAGAGATTGTAGACCAATATCAATTATTATTTTATTCATTAGGAGTAGTGCTTGTACACAAAATATAGACTAGGAAAAATCTATCAATATTGTACTGCTTTCCCATACCAGGAAAAACATTTATAAAATGTCTGACAGTTGTCAAATATAACACAACCATCAACAATTACTTGAAGCTAGATCATAGCAACTACCCACAAGTCAACAAGGAATTAGCATAAAGTCAGTTTACAAAAAAAATACAAAAACTTAATAAGTTAATTTATACGAACTACATCCCCCCCCATTCAAACGTAGTTTGCAATGCTAACATCTTTAGAATATGCATCTTGAATGTTTTCAGCAAGCCTATGAAGAAAGATATTTGAAACTCCTCCTGTAGCCACAATAAATGGACCAGTAGTTAGAGTTACAAGGGAAACTTGCCAACTATTTATGAATCCCACAACAAGACCTCCAAAAAATGTTGCCATGTTATGGACATAATTTCCCACCTAGTTCATCAACTACATTATGTGCATCCCCAAGGAAAGTTGTGAATTGTTGAGTACACAAAGCAATGGGGACACGCTTAGTTTGATATATCATTGGGCAATGGGGATAGGATCAATATACTAAACAATGGGATAAGCTTAGTTTGATACATAATTGCAATGGGGACAAAATATGCATGAAGGTTGTGATTGCAACAGTTAGGAATTGTTTAGAAGATACTTGGAGATGAGTCTTGGTTTTATTTAAGTATTTTAAGCACTTTGGTATTTTATAAATTTTAACCAATGCCTTTCATCTTTAATACTTTAACAAATCAATAACCTTTAACTCTTTTCAAAACCATTTTCATGGTAAATGAATTAAGCTACATTTTAATACAAAATTATACCCATCAAGTTATAGACAAAGATGCAATGCTAGCCATTTAGCCAAAAAGATAACCATACTAGATAGAGACACAACATCTTTGGTCAAGAATAATCATATATTAGACATGCTATCAAGACAAAACATCTAATATCAAGTTAAAACACCTAATATCAAAATGGGGATCTAAAATTGATCACAAATTCTATCTCAATTGAGTTAGTAGCATATATAAATAAATTGAAATTTTTTCCTTATTGTTGCATTTATATAGGTTAAAAGGAAAATGAAATAGAGTACCTTGAGAGATCTCCCAGAAAGTAGTAGGAATACCATGTTGCAGAGTATGAAATATGCAAACTAAAAAGCCCACTTTTTGCCATGAATTTGAAAACAATCATAGCAAGCAAAAAAGATTGAAATTTTATCACTGTAAAAAAAAAAAATATAAACAATAGCTATGATAACAACTATCTAATCATATAACTATCTATAAAAAGCAAGGAAAAATGATATGAATTACTATTATTCACTATGTTTTGAGAAAAAATATACATAAATATTGCTATAGAACAATCAAATTCAGTAGCTATTGCAGTTGTGTTGCTTGCATTGCTCATTGCTATGTTTTAGGGAGCTCTACAATGGTTTCTGTTAGTGTAGCTTTGCTATGCAAATATCCATTCAAAAATGATTTGCATGCCCCCTCAGAAAGTGGAAGCTAATTTTAAGAGTTCAAATTATGAAATTTGTGCATACAACTCAATCTACATGTCCCTTAATATAATTTTTATTGATAAAAGTAAGTTCTCCTATGAAATATGCAATTTGATAGTGGAAATTTTGAAAAGGAAAGATCACTTTTAACATCTCATAATGGAAAAGAAAAGAATAAAAAAACTTTGATTCCAAGTTCTCTATATAGATCCTTAACTTCTGCAACACAAGATGCATCTGCTTTTCCATAATTATCCTAAAAAAGAACATAATCATTGTTAGTCAACAAGCAACTAGTGCAAAATTACATAGATAGTCACAAATGAAAATGGACTTATTTGCATACATATAGTCTTTGAATTTGGCTCTCATTTTCCCATTCAAGAGCTTGCACTAAAAGCCAGGAGCATTTAAAGTTGTCAATGTCCATTCCTATCTACATGTACCAACTCCAAAAATAGAATAGTAAGTCTATGATTAACATAGAAATTCTTAAAACGCATTTCATCCCAACCAAAATTTTTTCAGATAGGTATTTTGAATTGTTGGCAATCAAATCAAGAGTCCACAAAGTGGTGAGCTATAGCTTGAAAATACAGTTTCAATGAGCATTTTAGAGCATGTTTTTAAAATGAAAATTATGACCAAGATCCTAATATTGTGTAGTGAACACATTTAATTGGTGAGACCCTAGAATGGTAGGTCACACTCTCGCCAAATGGTACACCAAACATAGGAACATGAGCTCATCAGTGGAACCACCACTCAAGTCCCAATGATAGGCATGAACTCCACCGATCACATCCCCATCAAACCATCGCAAGAATAGGATACCTCATCCCCATGATTTCCCAATGAAGCATATCAGGGAGAAAATTGATTATCGACGAGAGTGAAGCATTAGTTCTATTGATCATCTGATAACCCTTATTACATTACAATTTACATATATAGTTGATCATTATGTGTGCATGGTTGACCTTTGTGCTCGTGCTGGCTATATTGAGGACACCCTAAACATTATTACTATGATGCTAGTTAAATTTGTGGTACATGTGGATCATATATGAATATAGGCTGAGTATTTCAAGAAACACTGTTTTTTTAGTTGGATCCTAAAAAATGTTGCAACTTATGTTCTTCTCTAAAACATCTATATGAGGTTCAAATAGTAAAGAGATTGATGAAAGATAGAGGAATTAAAACGATATCTAGATGTAGTTGGATTGAAGGTCATAAAATGGTACATGTTTTTTTTTGTGTAGGAGATAGATCACATCCACAAACATGGTAGAGCTATGCAAACTAGGAGAAATTGGCTTGGTAAATGAAGTTAGTAGGGTATAAAGAATCATTTATCTGCCACCATAGTGAAAATTTAGCAATTGCATTTATTTTGTTAAACATGTCTCTTGGTACAACTATTAGAGTTGTTAAGAACCTTCAAGCATGTTATGATTGCTGCACTGCATCTAAATTCATCTCCAAGATTGTTGCACATGGACTTCATTGGTATTGCTGTAGTGCTTTCATTCTTCCCCAATGTCAAGCATGGGTGGTTTTGTCTATAAAAAAATATATGTATCACATCGAATACTAGATAAAAATAATTCAATTTTAATGCAAATCGTCCCATGGAGTTAGTTCGTTAGATCTTATCCAAAGTCCATCTCATAAATAATTTCACTTTTTAGGAGGTTAAAGGACAAGCCTACTAATGGAAATAATAGTTAAAACAACAGTTTAAAGCTGTGAAGACATGTAAAACAACAATTTACAAGTTTGGTTATCAAATAACATTAGTTGCTTTAGATTGTTAAATTCTTAGATTAGTAAATTATATGTAGATTCATATTTCTTTAGTTATTTTGTACTTAAGAAAAAAATGTAATGTATGTGATGATTGCATAAATAAATATCTAAAAATATGAGTTGAGTAGAAGTTGATTTACAATGATGTCATTGGTTGATTTAGTTCAATAATGTATGATTCTATGTTAAAAACAATATGAGATATATGTCATGTACCTAGTCAATCTATATATCCTAGGAAACCTAAAAAACATGTCAGGCATAGCGAATAGAAAGTAAAAAAAAACAAAGAAACTATAGCATTTTAACAAGAATCCCACAATTCAAGAATTGGGCCATGACATAAGTTTTGTAAGAAAATGGGTGTATTGGTGATAACCATATGATCCAACAGATTAGATATCTTAATAATTAACTTTTGTGCATAAATCCACCTTGTGCTTCATACTTGATTTGTCACAAATTTGACTGTTGTTTGCCAAATTCCACTAGATTTCTTGAAATTTCTTATGTCTCTCTAACCAAATATATAAGAATACAAAACCAAGGGTAATTTTATGCAGAATCATCAAGACCTGTACTTTTTCCTTCAACTCTATCTGTGTTTAGTCTCCCTTCTACTATGTTTTATTTTGGTTGAAATATAATTGAATTTTCTTGCAAGTGTTATCCATATTATTTGTGTATTGGAACATTGAAGAAATAAATGAACTATTTTTGTATCCTATCTACGATTTGCTCAAATGAAAAGGTCAGTCCATCCTTTAAAATTTGTTCCATGGTTAACAACTTTCCATCTGTTAGCCATCACAAATGCTCTACTTTAAGCCATTCTATTGTAGATTATAGGATGGTCCATTTTGAAGATGTTCATACTATACAATTTTGAGTAGGTGGCATTTTAAGCATCTTGTCAAGGTTGATGGGGAGAAGTATAAGTCTTGTAGCCATTTGGTCCTTAAATTTTTTGAATTTGTTCAAAGAATAATTTTACATAAAATTTTAAGTCCATATAACTCTATAAAATGTTGAGTAGACATGCCAAGTGCTTTGCAATAATCTGTCTTATTTTCCATTCCTTAGTGTCCATTTAATTTTTAACATTCCTGCCTATTATTGCAAGCCCTATTTTTTTTCATACTTATCCAATTGTTGATGTTGTTGTTGGTATAAAGTTTTGTAAATCTAATTACTTAAAACTGAGATAGAAGATAGGTAAACCCACATTCCAACATGCTCACCTGTTGAAAATGGCTGCCAACACAAAAAAGATATCTACTCTAGTGTTATTTGAATTTTTTCTATAAATGATTCTTAACATCCAGTAACTAAATGCTTTATAATTGATTAATATAAACTCAAATAGATACTTTCTAATCAATGTAAGTTATTGAAGTTAAGCTTACAAAAAAAAATGATCTTTATACTGTCTCATATATTCAAACTATATAATGAGAGTGCAACTAACTCTACAGTGGGGGTGATAAGTAAAATATACCTTCCAAAAACCATAAAACCACTAGGAAACAAAGTTGGTCTCTACAAGAATAGAACATGTTTACATAATCATCAAACAAATTCTAAATTTTGACACATTTTTGAAGTCCAATAATAAAAATATTAGGAATACACATGTTATCAAGTTAAAAGCAGTTGCATAAGCATACTCCAGTATAATTTAAAACCATAAACCATTAGAGAGCATATGACCTTAACTTGGAAATTCAAATGTGTGCATCTATTGGCAACATCAAAAGATACCATTAAAGTAATATTTATTGTAGAAGCTTTGATGTTCTATTTTGCAAAATAAATCTATTGTAGCAATCTTCTCAAATTTTTTTGCAACAAACTACTTCTAAAGAAGACATGTTATAACTTATAAGCATATTTATTTTCTTTGAACTTGTAGAGGAGCTAAAGAAGGGGCAAAAATACCAAATGCATCAAATCAACTCTATAAGGAAAAATACTAATACGATTTGAATTTGTGACATTCGACCCCCAATATGATGGTGCTCAAAGCAGCTTCATCAGGGTTTGTGTTTACATTGATTTGTCCAAACCATTGCACCATTATATTGACATTCTTTCAAATAGAGGATTTTGGAATCAAATTATGAATTATGAAGGTCTTCCAGTCAAATGTTTTCATTGCAATAAACTCAGACACAAGATCATTGAACATAAGTCATCCAAGCTTCCTGGTTCAATTTTTTATTTCAGTTGTGGAGGTGCACCATAGAAAATTGGACCCTCTTGAGAAAAGAGACAATTTCACGTGTAATTTGACCCAATTTTGAGTCCCTTTGCATCATTTATCCTTCAAAACAACATTTATAGGACCCTAAGACCCATTATTTTTGACCTAGAGGCCCGTTTTACTTGAGAAATCACTTAAAACCCAACAAACAACACTTAATTCTTTCATACCCTGAAAACCCACCTTCAAAAGTTAGTAGTGGGACCCATTCGCCACCTTGGCCGAATGAGTCCCTTTTGAGGGAAAATTCAATTTTGAGCAGGAATTTGATTAATTTAACTTAAATTTTTAGTGAATGTTAGCCTCTTAGGTCTAAATAATAGGAAAATTAGGTGTTGTTGCTTATAAATACTCATTTTAAGTCATTTCACACTTCTTTTTGTCAATTCATAAATTCTTTTTCTAAAGTCAAGTCTTCTACAATAAGTCTCATTAGCAAATGTTGAAGTTTTAGGGCAAAAAACTAGGGTTTTTGCAGGTCTTGAAGCTCACTCTTTTGATCAAGATTCAACATTTCAAAGGATTCATGATGGATGCCTATGGTGAATCATGAAGAAATATAGGTTGAGGAGGTGTAACTAGCCACCAAATCACGTCTAAAGACTTGGTTTCATAATGATTCCATCTTCCATTTTCACTCTATCTTCATATTAAGGTTTTTATTTTGTTTACTTGTCATTTTCATGTCAATTTATTTCCATTTTTTATGTGTTGTAATATTTATGGGGTTGTGATCTTGTATTGTATAAATCATATTTACATTTCTTATTCTAGAACAATAGAATAGGGTTTTTGTCACATTTCAAACTTTCCTAGTCTTTAACACATCTAAGGCTAGGGTTTTATGTATATTTTTCTCCATTCAAGGTTTAATTACCCAACTAGGGGTTTGACCAAGGAAAACCCTCCATTAGACAAACAATTTTAAGCTATTCTGTAGGAATTTTTTGAGATCCACAATCTGGTTTTCAGCAAAAATTGTTGTGCATGTGTCAAGGTACAAAACAAATATTTGAAGTTGCAGAAATTTAAAAGTGGATTAATTTTCCATGCATGTTGAATGAGTCCCTTCTAAGATGAAGTTTTGAGTTAGATGTAGATCCTGTTTACCAGTTGACAGAAAATAGCTTTTTTGTAGAAAAACCCAAAACTATCTCTGATTCATCCAAGGTGGCGAATGAGTCCCAGTCAACTCAAATTTAGATTTCATCAATTTTTTGGATTGTTATCTATTCATCTTCAGTTTCCCAGGTGCACATATTCTAAAGAAAAACCCTTTGTTTTGTTTATTTTTCATTCTTGTTCATTCTTTTAAGCTTTTTACAAACAACATTTAGTTTTCCAACATAGCATAATTCTTAGATTTTTCATATATAATCAGTCATATAGATCACTTTATTGCACTTAGATCATTCCATTTAGTCTTACTTAGGTCATACATTGCATAATTTTCATGAAACCTTCAACATTTTTTTCCCTACTCTCTCCTTTTAGGTGAAAAACCCTAGAAGAGTTAGGGAGTCTTGTGGGGAGCCAAAAATCTACGGTTTTGGAGGATAGTTCATAAGGATGGAAATCAGCTTTGGGAATTAGGTCAACACATAGTAGATTAGGAAGACATTTTAATTAATCCATATTTTGAATCTTTGAAGAGGTTTTGCTTTTGTCAGATGAGGGGAATTCAGACACTTAGGATTTTGGGGAAGATAAGAAAGATCATTTATTATCTTAAGATATTATAACAATTTCCCAAACACAAAGCCAAAAAACTAGAGCTAATTGTGGGCCAAAAAATAAGTAGGGGCACAAGTCTACAAATTCAAAGACATTGGAGGAAATTGCAAATAGTAACTAGTTCGCTATTCAAAAGAGAGCTTCAAGTTCTTGTCAATGATTACAAGTGACAAAGAGGAAGTAGAGAAAGCTAAGGATTGAGTGGGTACCATCTCACCACCATTGCTAGAGGAGCCTTCCATTATGCATATTCAGTCCCAAAACTGTTACTTCACTTCCTAGAATTGAACTTCACTCATGAGGCCAAGATTGTCATTAAAAAGTGAAAGTCATTCATCAATAGACCGTGGAGGGTTGAAGGTCAACTCAATGAGAGGGGGTACTCTCTCCTACACTTTGAGCTCAACTTAAGCTCATGAGGGTATTCATAGATGTTGAAAAAATATGAAAATACTAATGACTTGGTAGCTAAACCCCATTGTTGATTCAATCCAAAAAGTTGTCACTAGGCTGAGAGCAACTAGCTACCTTACTACCTCTATATTATTCAACACAGTTGCAATGAGTGCAAGTTGAAAGCAAGATAAATGATTCATAGAAGTTCATGAAGAGTATTCCTTGGAAAATGGTGAAACCATTAAATGCATTAACTAACTAAACTAATAATGGTTTTAGTTTTTTTCATGTTGATTCAAATTGATTGAGCTTTATTAAACCCAGACTAGTGCCTATTTTTTGGGTAATAGATTCAAGTTGACATGAGTGAAGAGAAGTGTAAGTGAAAATACTAAGTTGTAACTAGATCATTAAAATATATCAAATTTAGTGTATTGAAGAAAGAAACATGCTTAGGTATCCACAATCATATTGCACAAACTCATATGTAATCTTTGAATGATCATTACAATATTGTAATTGTATTAAAATTCTGCCACATTTGAGAACAAAGAAATCATATTTGCAGCACTAAATATGCTAAGGGGACCTCAATACTATTTTGAAGTACCCTGAACACGTACTTGTGATTTACCCTAAACATGTACCTATGATTATGGCAAGATGTGAGACATGTAACACTATGTTAGGCTAGGGAACTCTTCTTGGAGGTTCTAAATGATTTGCCTCTTTTTTATAAGACTGTGTTAGTAGAGCCACCTGGATCATAGTTGTTTGGTGGGATTCCAAACCCATACAATGAGGTATAGTTGTGCAAATCTCATAGAGAGAAGCTACAATCTGCCATGATGATTTCTCTGAATGAATTTATATCATATTCTTTCTTAGCGTGGCTTAAGACATGTGTAGATGATATTCTCTCTACAGATAGGCTTGGGGGAAAGTATTTTCTTTATCTTATGAAAAGAGGTAAGGAACTTGTAGAGAATGAGACATTGATTAGAGAAAAAATTGATAGTTTGGATGCATTTGAAGGGAGCTTGGAGTGGCTAAAAATGGTGTTTGGTTCAAATGTTGAGTTTCCATGGCAATGCATGTGTGAGATTGTTTTGAAGCACTCAAAGAGTCTGTGGGATGAACTTTTTGAAAGCCTATTTGTTAGTAGGATGAAACAAATAATAGTTGATAGATTGTAGATCTATGTGAGAGTTAAGTTTGGTAAATGCCTTGAATCCATAGTTACATCCCTAGAAAGTTACAAAGATGTTGAAACCCATTTGCACAAATTAACTACTAGTGAGGGTTGGCTTGTAAAGAGAGGGGACCTAAAAAGTGTCAATTTACTTGGGTTGGGTTTTAGATTTATGATGAAAAGTGATGAAGACTAGTTTGGCCACCTTAACACTTATCTTGGAATTGAGGTTAGTCAAATAAAATATACCATAGATGAGGCTTCCAAGAATATTTTGGAAGACCTAAGTTTTCTTCATGCACATAAGTCTCCTTCAATGATAAATGATCTAGCACCTTATTTGAAAGAGCAATAGTTCCATTTTATCTCAACATTGATTGTTGAGATTGAAGAGCATATTGCGCATCTTTCAGAAGCTCTCTATCAAGAAATGAAAAATGAGGAGATGCGAGAAAAAATCAACATTTTTTTATCACACCATGTAGTCCATCACCAATATACATACAAGGTAGAAGATGATTTTGTTGGGCCACAATATAGGTATAAGTCAAAAAATACAAAGTTGAAAAGAATAACTGTGAGAATATTCTCACCCAATTAGGTGTTCAGACTATATCATGAAAATGATATCAATTAGGTGTTGAGACTATATCATGAAACCATAAAGCTAACTGCACAATTCCAAATACAAGTTGAATAGTTAAGCCAAGTTGAAAATGCAACAATTCTAGCTAGTGAAATAGAATTATAGAACATTAAGAATATAAGGATATTGTTTATCTAGAAATCTGATCATGCTCATAAAGATTATCCTAAAAGAAGACTAGCAAAGGCCATTGGTTGCACAACATGCTCATTTATTGCAATGCTTCAAAGAGAAAAAGGTGACATAAGAGAACTTGCACCAAGGATGTCTTCTTAAAGGAATATTTGAGAAGAAAGCCTATTTCTATATCTGTAGTAGCTAATGGATCTAGAACCCTCTAGAACATGTTCATTAATTGAAATAAACACAAAGAGCACTATTAAGTCATGGAAGTGTATCAAGCTATCAAATAATTCACTAAATACTATAGTAGGAGGATATAAGTGCATCATAGTATTAGAATGTTACCAATCACATAAACCAGCCTATCATTCAACGATTAGTGTTACATTGCAGATGTTATTTACAAATCCAATTGTTCTCAATTTCAACATTGTTTCAACCCAGGATGCCAAAAGTGATAATGAAGGTTATAGTATAAAAGACTATGGCATGCATACTTATTGTGAAGTGTTTTTCTTTTCCTTAGTCTTCCAATCCTCGGCCTCATTTTTTTTTGATTGTGGAAGTGTTCAGGTTAATGAAGGGACAACAAGAAAGATAGGAAATACACCACATGGTGGCTACACAACTTTCTCTCATCATTTTATTTTCGGAGGAGTACCCAAGAAATGTGTCTGAATGGTAGAATTTTTTTACAAAAACATTTTTCAGAAAACATAAGTTTTTCAACTATGCAATATGTCATCTCTCTATCAAAGGAAGATTGTGCCTCTTATGAGGTAATATCTTTTGGAGACTATTAGAACTTGATGTATTTTCTTTTCTTGGTTCTTGGGATGGAAGCTTCGAGTCAATGCCTCAAGATGATCTGATTGGTTAGTGGAATCCTTTTTCCAGGCTATTATTTTTAGGACTTGATCGTGCATAGGCTTCTATCTTAGAAATATCTAAAAGACATTAATGTAGTTGTTGGGAGTTAATGAGCGAAGATCTTTTGCGACCTAACCAATGGTTTATAATCAGATTGTGAGCTATCAAGTATCAACATCTGACAAAATTTACTTCTATACTGAGGTAGTGTTTCTTTCTTTTGGAGGCTACAAGAGGAGAGCGATGACATAATGAAGGGTTGGATTCCAAGTGACATTTTTTCCTTGTTGAAAATTGTTCCTTTAGTTTTCTTAAGGTTTTTAGAATTATTTTTAGAAACAAGTTACAAAACTACTTTATTTTGGCATGTTATATCTATTAAGGTTTAAACTGTTGTCAGATTGGCATCCAACCTTTGTTTCAAAGTTCATTTTATAATTAAAGCATGGACCATTGAGGAGAATTTTTTGAGACTCTGCATGTATGGCCTTTTTCAAGCTTTCTTTCTTTATATTGTTGTTCTAAAGGAAACACTGTGTCTTGCAAGCTGTATCTAGATAGTTTAAGTAGCAGATTTCTATGCTTTATGCTTGTATGGTAGAATAGTGGCTTAGGAAAATTGGACTATGTCATTGGAATTTTCTATTTTTCTAAAATTTGTTATTTCATTGTGCTATGTTGTATTGGGAGCTAGAGTTCTTGTGATTTCTAAAATATTTTTATTTTACTCATAAGAAATCTTTAAGTTTGATCAGACCTTAATGAACATTGTCTACAGAAAGATCTGAAAGTCTACATTGTGCTTGAATTTAGCCTTTGCTATTCATTATCTTTCCAACAATGAGGGGTTGTGGCATTTTTTAATTTATTTATATCAATCATATGAATAATATGGGTTTGAAATGTTGTAAAAGCTTTGGTACATTTCCTTTTATGTTTTACATTTACATTTCCTTCTCCCCTTATCTCAAAACCCCAAAAGAAGAGCCATATTTCTATAAAAAACCTGAAGGTATTCAATGAGACACAATTTTTCCCCCACTCACTGAATTTCCCATAAGACTTTCAGAGAAGCGTAAGCTTTAATGATCAACAATTATTTTTCTGGCATGCTTCGGTGGGACATAAGTTTTTCCAAACACCTAATTAGAAGTCAGAAATATTTATTGAATCAAGCTAAGGAAGGAAACTATAAGTTTCATGCCCAAAGTCCAAACAAGAGCATCTAGTACTCTTAGTTACTTGCCTCAATCCATAGAATGAGAAGACTTACTTGTTCTATATCATTTGTAAGGAGTAATAGAGAGAGAAGTCAGAGCCCAGTATCTAGAGCTTTATCTACTCCACCTAGAGGCTTAAACTTCCAAATAAGATTGGTTGTATATCCGATTTATAGGAATATTTTCTCCATGGCTCATGTACCTCCCCCTACTCCTAGAAATTTTGTAACATGGGATAGTGGTAGTCCACTACAACCACCCACACCCCCAGATGTATGGCCTACCATACTTGCTGATTCCATCAAGGATATTCTAAGATTCCCTGAAGAAGATTTTAAAACCCCTTCTGAACACCTTCAAGATATAGCCGAGGTATATACGGTACATAATACAGCAGAAGAAAATATTGCTCTAAGGATGCTAGTCACATATTTTAAGGGAAAGGCCCAAGATTGCTATTGATCTTTGGTCTCAGGTTCTATCATCTCCTGGGACTAGCTAAGAGAGTGCTTGTTTGAATGATTTTCAAAAAGGGTGATCACTCACTATTACATCAATTAATCACCATTAAAAGAGCCCCAAGAGAAGATATGAGTGATTTGAGCACTAGATTTGATAAAACTAGGTAGAGGATTCCCCTGACTACTCGACCCCTAGCTGTGATGGTGTTCATGTTCTATCTGAAGGCTATCAATCCAGACATTGTAGTTATAGTAACTTCCATGGGGGGAGATATCTTTCCCAATGTTTATGAGTTGGCGATATGAGTAGAAAATAGTCTAATTGATGCTGGGAAGCTCCTACCACAAGCCCCCATGCCTATGTTTGTAGAACGCTATGGAACATCTCAAGAAGGAGCCTGTTCAAGCATGTCCTCTATACAAAGCAGCACATCAGATACACCCCAGTCTATATATGCATATCCCTCTACACAAAGCAACATGTTAGGATCAAGTTCAGTAACAATCGATATTAACAACATGAAGAGTCTCACGTGGAATCTTGTTAATGAATTGGTCATCCTCAAATGACAGCAGGAAATGCCTCTGAAGCTGAACACTTAGACCTATCACAGAAACAAGCCTTCCTATCAACAAAATGCATACTAAGGGTTTCCTCGAGGAGAAGGCCAAGAGATGACATCCACAAACTAGATAGTTCTGGTCACCATGCCACTCCAAATGGTAAAAGTCAATCAAAGTAGAGAAATGATCCAAGGCCAAAACAATTTGGCAGAAGAAGATGATGTATCATGTTTCCCATGCAGTGATGGTCATCTTCTATAGAATTTCCCAAGGGGAAATATGCAAAAATGGATGGCATAACAAAGAAGAAAAGGCCCACCCCCAAAAGCGGATGAGTACGGATCATCCAAAATGGATAATGCTTATTTTAGAGAGAAATTGCAAGGGATGTCCCTAGAACATGAAATAGACATTGCACCTAATATAACATTGTTCTCATGGGTGGAGGAAGAAAACACAATGTATGCAAATGAAACTCCTACAACTAGTACTCCATTGGTATGGTTAGATTACAACAAAAGATCTAAGAGGAGACTTACCAAAGAGTATGTACAACAAGTTTTTTCACATCCACAACCACGTTAGCCACCTCCGTAGGAGAAGCAGGCTCTATCGCTCATCATCTAAACTTTTCCATAACCATGTAATTCACCAATGGTGGAGAAAGAGACAAGCAAGGTGCCAATCTCAGTCACATTGAAACTCTTTCTTCTGAAAACAAGAGGAATATCCCCATTCAAGCATAAGTTCCAAACAGTTGGGATGCTTAACATGGTGGAGCAATTGAAGAAGTTTCTTGCAAATGTATCATTGTGGGATGTCATATCAATTCTTGAGCAGAAAAATCTACTTCAAGAAGCATTAGAGGTCAAAGAACAAAGCCCATAGGAGGATGTAGCTCAGTTGTGCAATCAAAGCAGAGGTGATAGATCATTTCTTCCCCCTCATGCTCTGAAAGTAACAACTTCTGCAAATGATATGGGTAACACAAAAGATAAAGATGTAAGTGGAACAAAGCCCATGCCTTTATTTTTAACACTTATAGTAGGAGATAAATTGTTGCACAATAATATGATTGATTTGGGAGCTAGCACAACTGTTATGCCAAGAAAAGTTGCAGATGCTTTAAATCTTATGTATGAACCCCTTGAAAACGGAATTATGCAACTAGACATAAAGAAGGTCCTGATAGTTGGTCAGATAAGGGATCTATCCCTGACCCTTTTCTCCTGCCCAAGCCAAACAGTCATGCAAGAAGTGGTAGTAATAGACATTCTACCAGTCTTCGAAATGTGTCTTTTAAGGGATTTCACCACCAAACTTAGTAGATACCTAGCACTTGATTGGTCCCACTTGATTTTGAGAACCAATTACAAGGAAAAGATGAACATTCTTTATGAACCTTTGCATCTTGAACATATTGCAAACAATGCATTCCTATGCTTTGAAGCCACACATATTACTATATCTCAATAGGAGAAATATTGTGTTGAAATTCTAGAAGGTGAAGAGGATACAAGTAAGTGAAATCCTAAGGAAGAAGTGCTACTCAACCAATTCATTGATTCTGATCCATTTGGAAACTTCCATGCAACCAGGTTCGTCACTTATATAATTTTTGATGGTGATCAAACTTTTAGGGAACTAATAAAGGATGAGGAGAAATTTGATGACCTGTTTGAGAATCATCTATGGACCCTATATTCTTGCGATACCAAGTGTAAATCCATCTCCAGTGTGGGTGTTCGATTACTCTCTCCAATAGGATCCAAGACTCTTAGAGCTTACCATTTTATGTTCTCATGTTTAGATAATGATGTCAAATATGAGGTTTTATTTCACAGCCTCTTGCACAAAGAATGGGTATAACAAGAATACAAGTTTTTAGAGATTCAAAGCTCGTAGTGAGCCAAGTCCATTGTCAAGCAGCAACAAAGAATACTCGAATGAGGTCATATAAACACTGAGTTTGGGGCCTGATTGAGAGTTTCAAAGACTTCAATGTAGAAGTTATTCCCCGATCTTAGAACAACATAGCTGATCGAATGGCATCAGTTGGGTCACAATTCAAAGCAACTTCTGACTCAACTAGGAAAAATGTAGTTCAGGTCATTGTGCGACCCTCAATTCCTAACAGTGATGAAAATTAGCAAGTTTTCAATGATGATACTCAGATAGCTACCTTCATACAAAAACGAGGAATGGTTCCTAACACTCCAACCCCAGGGACAATTTTTTTTGATGGGCAGGTCATCCAATTAAAATGGAATAAGCTTCTAAGAGGGTTGATTTCCCTCGAGAAACTCTTTGACTGTGAAGATGCAAGAAATGAAAAAATGAAGGTTCAGGGTAGATGAAAGAGATTATGAAGAGCTTGATGTCAGGGGTGGCAGAAAGTTGAAAGTTGGAAAAGAGGTTTCAATTAAAGATAAAGATAGACTAAGGGATCTATGTTATGAGTATGATGGAGTTATAACTTGGACCTATGATGACCTTAGAGGTTATAACCCCAGTATAATTAAGCATACCATCAACTTGGAGGAAGGGTCTAAGCCCATCTAAAAGAAGCAAAGGTCTATCAACCTAAAGGTTGAGGCATTAATGGCACAAGAGTTCACCAAGTTGGTGGAGTCCAAGATAATATATCCAATCAAAATTTACACGTAGGTGTCAAACCTGGTACCTATCCGAAAGAAGAATGGTGATATTAGGCTTTGTGTCGGTTTCCAAGATTTAAACAAGGAATCATTGAAGGACCATTACGCCTTGCCATCAATGGATCAAATTTTGCAGACAATAGCTAGGTCTAAAATGTTCTTGGTACTCGATGGTCTTTCAGGATAGAACCAGGTATATGTGAAGGAGAACCACCAACACAAGATGAAATTTACCACTAAGTGGGGAATGTTCGTGTATGCTAAGATGTCACTTGGCCTATCAAATAGTGGTGCAACCTTTCAATGAGCGATGGATATTTCCTTCAGAGGTTTAATCAACCTATTCATTTTAATATATATAGACAATCTAACGGTCTTTTCAAAATCAAAAGATGATCACTTTGATCATCTAGAAAAGGTTTTCCATAAATGCCAACAATTTGAGATTTCTCTAAATCCCAAAAAATCTTTTTTTGGGGTGTCTCAAGGTAAGTTACTTGGCTTTGTAGTATCAAAAGAGGGAATATTGATAGATCCATAAAGGGTTAGATCCATAATGGAACTACCCTTTCTAGTAAACCAAAAAGGACTCTAGTCATTCCTAGGGAAAATCAATTTCATTAGCAGGTTCATTTCAGACTTCACTGGTATTGCGAGGCCTATCACACTAATGCTTAAAAATAATCTATTGTTCAAGTGTACCTCTGAAGGAAAAGAGGCCTTTGAGCAAATAAAGATAGTGATTTTCATTGCCCCAGTCTTAGCTAATCCAGATTTTTCCAAAGATTTCTTACTCTATGTATATAATGGTCAGGATAGCATAGCTTCAGTGCTCACTTAGAAAGGTGATCAAAATGATGGAAAACATCCTATTGCATTCCATTCCAAAACTTTGAAAGGGTATGAGACGAAGTAAAACTTTGTGGAGAAGCAAGATTTTTCCATAGTTAAAATTTTGAAGAAGTTCCGACACTTGGTGTCGGACAAAAAATCACTATCCTCATAGCACATCCCAATGTATGCGAGTACATCATAGAGGGTGAAATCGCTGAAAAAAGAGAAAAATGGATCACTAAGATCCTAGAAGATGATGTAGATATCCAACCAAATAAGTTGGTCCAGGGAAGAGTTCTATCTGAATACATCATGTAGGAAACAAGTCTTGTGGCTAAAAAGTGAGACTAATTGATTCTACTCGAACCAATTTGAGTCTGATGAGTCTTGGTTTGCTGATCTATTACGGTTGACGATCTAATAACATCACCGTGATTGATATTCCATACTGACTGTTCACGATTTTAAAATAGGATATTATTATTTGGCAGAGAAGTGTACACAGTGCAGATTTTTTGTTGGCAAAAGAAAGAATGCCCTCAACCCCTAAGTCTGATTGTAACCGAGGAACCCTCTACCCAGTGGGGTTTGGATTTTATCAGTATGATAAATCCTATTTCAAGTGTTGGACACAAGTGGATCCTCACAATGACTGATTACTTTACAAGGTGGACAGAAGCTATAGCACTAAGGAATGCAATAGAAGGAGAAATTGTTAATTTCCTCGAAGAGATAGTGACCAGATTTGGGCCTCCCAAAACCATCATATTCAACAATGCCCACACTTTTGTTGGGTCAAGGATGTCAGATTTTGCTATTAGGCATGCAATTTTTCTTAAAACTTCATCAAATTACTACCCACAAGGGAATGGGCTAGTAGAGTCCACCAACAAAAACCTAATTAGGTTAATTAAATGCATTGGGTCAGAATGACAAAGGGACTGGCACAAACATCTAGGAGCAGCTCTATGGGAAAATTGAATTACCCCCAAGTAGATTCTAAAGACCTCTCCTTATGAGTTTGTGTATAGAAAAGAGGTAGTGATACCCATTTCCATAGAAATTCCTACTCTACAACTACTAAAAGCCTTGGAAATTGAAGAGAATAGTGGAATGGAAGTATGACTAGCATAACTCCTCAAACTAGAGGAAGATAGAGAGAAGGCCCATGGATCCATGATAAAAAAATAATAGACAGTCGAGCAATGGTTTGAAAAAAATACCTCTAGTCCAGAATTCAAAGAAGGGAGCTTAGTGCTAAAATATGATGAATGTACTATAAAACCAGGGCAACACACTAAATTTGAAGTACTATGGAAGGGACCTTTTCGAATCAATGCATGTAAAGGAAAGAACACATATGAACTTAACAACATGGACGGAAATGATCTAGGTATACCAGTGAAGGGTATTTACCTAAAGATTTTCCATTAAAATGCATACTTCTTTGAAAATTTTAATAGTTATGTACCATATGTAAAATTTTGTAAATATTTCCAAATTTTGAGAATAAGAAAATTAAGGACACCAAAAAACAAGTAGCTTGTATTATATTTATCAAGAATTCTACATACATGCAATCCTGAGGTGCAGATTCAAGCATAAGGATCTCTTGAGCATAAGGCTCTCTCGAGTGAATCCAGAAAGAGTTACAAAGAAAAATATTTAAAAGAAGAGGTAACTTGCAAAAGTAGTCAGGAAGTGCCTCTAGACATTGCCCAAGAAGCAAAAAAGACTCGTCATTAGGTTTTCTTTCTTTTCTTTCTTTCTCTTCTTTGTTTGGTTGCAAAAGGAGGGCCAAAAGCACAAAAAACATGAATGTAGGATGAAGGCCTACTCATTGCTACTCGCACCAGGAAATCAAAGTGTTTCCTCTAGTCCAGTCCCATAACCCACTCCACATTGTACTCACATACCAAAAAAATGGCCGCCAACTATGAAGAATAGCAGTGTGTTGCAATGTCCATAGTGTGGAACTCATAGAGAAAGGGTAACCAGGGCAC
>VDFB02107643.1:0-24762 GCA_007258455.2 Sequoia sempervirens | reverse complement strand
CTAGAAGATTTAGTAGTTTTATCATTCTTTTGTTGTGTAGTCTCACTAAGTCATTTGTAGCAAAAAGGTGAATTGAGTTATCAAATTCTTGTTTTTCAATTATTGTGAGTAGTTTATTTGTGTGACTCATTAACATCTCCCAATCTTGGTGTGTTGGTTTTGCATTATATATGTTTTGTATTTTTTCATGAAATTTTGCTTGAGTTGGATTGTCATCTTGTTGACGAAACATTGTTTGTAATGTAACAACCATAGTAAATTGTTCCCATAAAATTTTGGCACTAGAGTGTGATGTATAGATAGTTTTGTCCATGACATGTGGTAGTTGTGTTAGGTCACCTATTATAATTATAGATACACCACCAATGGCCACGATAATAGTCATGGGTATCGTAACAACAATCAAGGATATCAGAAGAGGTCTTGGAACACAGGACCCAATAATGGAGGTGTTCCGTCACCATTGGATAACCCGCCACCTCCAGAGAACTGTCCTGCAGATAGAGTTTTCTTGGCCGAAGCTACTATGTCGGGGTGGTGTAGATTACACAATACCAATCAGCATTCAGAGTTACAATGTCATGAATTTCAAGTTGCTGCTGATATCTTTAAGAGGGAAGTTAAGAGCATGGAGGGTACTAAAAATCCTCCACCTACAGGATATGAAATTGTCCCAGTCTAGAGATATGACCAAGCTTTGATTCTAGAAGAAGTCAATGTCCCACCCAAACACCAAAGTTACTGGCCGCCGTCTATTAACCCTAGATTCCCGCCAGCTTCAGCAAATGGTCCCATGGGGATGCCAGATAATCAAGTTGAAGAAGCACAGGTTTATTCGAAGGCCCAAGTATATTCAGAAGCTCAAATGTATTCAGAGGTTCAGGATAGTTACTCAGAGGAGCCACTTGAGCAAGGTAACTACGTTTTTCCACCTCTCAATAATAGTGTTTTGGTAGAAGGAAGTAGAGAGGTCCAAGCATTTCAGACTTCCGGAGGAGCAGCACCCAAAGTTTATCAGAGGACTTATCATCAAAAGGAGCCTTTGACGTCCTCAATCCCTCCAAATAATTTTGCGACCCCGCCAAATCCAAACGCGAGCAACAATCCAAACTTACCAAGGGATTCTCCAGAGTACAAACAATAGAACGTGATGCAAAATAGAAATGGACAACAAGTTGCCCAACAACCCATTCACGTAATGCAGCGCCCTCAAAGGGAAAGTCTTCCAAGAGACGATATGAAAAGATTAAGTTCCTATGTGCTAGAAGAAGTTAAGAAGATAAAAGTCAGTCTTCCCTTGTATGAGTTGATGAAGATCTCAAAAGTTAGAGATACAATTTTGGGAAGTCTATATGAAACACCAGTTGTAAAGAGCACATCTCAAGAAACGCCTAGTTCATCTAGGAGTCCTCCAGTCAACACCCAGCCCCGTCCCGTGCAGAGCGTGAATATGGTAGAAGAGGTGTCTTACGCACCATTCAACACTTGGGAGACCCCACAACAGTCTCAAGGTTTTGTGGGAATGGTACAAGGATCTTCAAGTGAGCCTGAAAAGCCAAAGACTGAAGACAAGAGGAGAGTTAAATTCAATCTTCCCACAGAACAAAAACAAGAGCAGACATAGAAGGTCACCCGTGGTAATCAAATTCCACAATGGGATGAAAAGAATGAAAAGAAGAATATTGTACCAAAAGAAAGGAAGAAACCAGTAGTATTCTATCAAGGGAAAGATGAACCCGCCCCGTTCTTAGTATCAGTTAGAATCTTTGGAAAGTTATTACACAATTGTTTGATCGATTCTGGTGCTTCTAGCAATGTCATGCCATTAAGGGTGTGTCAAAGGTTGGGTATAGTCCCACTGCAAACCACTAAAAAGGTGACTCAACTGGGAAAAACTGAGGTTCCAGTTGTTGGAGAGCTGAATAATATTCATATGCAGTTGTTAGCTGATCCTCAGATTCAGAGTTGTATTGACATATCCATGGTTGACATACCAAATGGATACGACATGTTACTGAGCAGAGACTGGGCTAGAAAATTGAATGGGTATATCGCAACAGATTTCTCCCATATGTGGCTTCCGTGGAAGGGAGTCCCGAATCAAATCAAGATCGAAAGTACACCGAGGCTTAAGTTGATGATCACTGAGTATGGTGAAGACAATGAGATAATGTTTATAGAGATGGATTTAGGCTCATACAGGCCTGTCAAGCAGGAGGTTTTGATGCTGCAAGGTTCCACTGAAGCAAAGATTCTAGAAGATGCCAATGCTTCCACTGAGGTGTTGATTGAGAGTGACGCAAGTGACAGTGAAAGCGGAGGGACATTTGAAAATTTTAGAGATTTCATTTTGAACAGTGTAAAACAAGAAACAAAAGTGGGTAAGGATGCCTCCATCAGGAATTTGCTACTTCCAAATTGGTGTAGAATACATGAGGCCTTCCACTCTGAGATTACATGTGCCATGTGTAAAGTGGCACTAGAACAGGTTGAGAAGCTCGTCTCACAAGCTTCAATGCAGGAAGAAGGTCAAAAGACAAGTGAAGAAAATAGTGTTTTAATAGAAGAACTTGTAGAAGATGATAAAATTCAGTCAGAGATCGAAGAATAGGTTTCAGAAGTATGCAATCAAGAAGATACACATATTCAGTCCCCTAGCCCCCTCATGGAAAATCAAGTGTGGACTCTGAGGTTTGACGGGTCAAAGTCGAAGAAGGGCAATGGAGTAGGGTTTGAACTTATTAGCCCAACTAGAGAGGCATATTTGGGTGCCTACAGGCTTCAATTTGCATGCACCAATAATGTCACTGAATATGAATTCTTAATTCATGGATTTCTCCTTGCCATTCAAAAGGGAGCCAAGATTGTACACGCCTTCGGGGATTCTGATATTGTGGTCTGCCAGGTGAGGAAACAGTATGCTTGTCATGACAAGAGGTTGGGCCGCTACCGAAATAGAGTATGGGACTTGATAGAAAGTTTCGATGCATTCAATATTAAGCAAGTGTACAGGTCCAAGAATCCAGTTGCAAATTCGCTTGCGCAAGCTGCTAGTTCTCTTGAACCTTTGGCTATGTAAGGATTAAAAAAGTTTACAGTAGAATTGGTTTCAACGCCAGCCATTCCCGACAACATAAAGAATTTTCAGGTGTTTGATGATGATAAATAGATTTTAGACTTTCTCACATGCTCGGGCGTATTTGAAGCACAAATCATTGATGAGTGTGATGAGCCCTGCTGGCTCTCAGCTCAAAATCCCCAATTTCTTAAGTCTTTAATTGTTTTTTTTAGTTTTTTAAAGAAATCTTAATAGACAGAAGAGAAGGGGCGCAGCATATTTTTGCTCATAGAATGAAATTTAAAGCGAAAACTCACAAATTGGAAATACAGAAGCTGTTATTATACTGAAACAATTAGAATATGCATAACAAACATACCCGAGGAACTCCAGTTATTTTATATAAAGAATTGGCCAGATCTACAGTCGGAAATGGTGAAAATCAGCATGAAGGCACGCCAAAGCTCCAGAAGTGGTTTCTCCTGCCGAGAAACAGGTCACAATGCACTGAATAGTCTAGGCACCAATGATAGAAGCTAAAACCAGCCCAAAAGGAAGGTGTTTCTCTCTTTCACTTCACACGCCTTTCTCAAGGCACAAAACCCAAGGCAGGTCGTACGGCTTATGAAAGCAAAGGTAGAATCCCTGATGAAAAGTCTCTGAACTGTAGAATGATACGCCTCTAGAAGAAACCCTCAATTATTATCAAGAACAAATAACTCCATAAAATTAAGCTCTGTCTGCAACTGTAGAACTTCTGTATGAAGCCCTCAACTGTACGGATTCAGCTGATCTCTCACAGCCTCAAACGTACTCAACACTGAAGAGTTTTTCGTTCTCCAATGGACACAATGATCAAACCCTACTCTCAGGAGAATGCTCAGAGGAAAGATGCACAAGGCAATTCGAAATAGTCAAAGAGATGAGTTTCTATTGCCAGGAAATGCCTTTATACCAAATGGCACGCATTTCAAGAAAAGTACGGCCTTTCTCATCATTAAAATATTATAATATTTTAATTTATTCCTTTTCAATAGTTTGAGCGCACTTTTATAATATTTAAAGTTATTAAAATATTATAATCCCCCTTTTGACATTTAAGTGATTAAAAATATAAATAAAGTCAATGTGACTTTATTAAAAAGGCGTTTTAAGTTAATAAATTAACTTAATCACTTAAAATTCCGTAAATGCTCAAAACTCAGGATAATCTCATGCCGTCAGAAGCGATGAACTCCTGGAATGCCAACGCTCACTGTGATCTAAACACTGTCCACTGAAAACACGAACAAACAAACTCTCCAAAATGCACCACTAACCCTCTATCCAAATTGGCTAGCCCACAAGGGTCCAATAAAGGGCTAACGCTCTGTTCCCGAGGACTGTCTAGCGAGGGGACATCACAGTCCGCCCTCCCCGAATTTGCTTGTCCACAAGCAAACTCAAAGCTGGATGCTGAAGAACACTGTCACTCTCCCACGTCGCATCCTCTGCCGGTAGATCCCTCCACTTAACCAAGTATTCCCTGATGACCCGCCTCCGAAGATGACGCTCTCTGGAGTCCAGAATGGCCTCAGGTATCAAAACTAATTTGCCCTCATCATCCAGGGGTGGCAAATCAATAGAAGGAATTACGTGTTGTCCCAACGCCTTTTTGAGGCGCGACACATGGAACACGTTGTGAACTCTACTGTCCACCGGAAGATCCAGCTCATAAGCCACTTGACCCACACGTCTGACAACTCTGAAAGGTCCATAGTATCGCGGCTTAAGTTTCTCGGAGCCCTTCTTGCGAAGGGTAGACTGCCTATACGGCTGAAGCATCAGGTACACCAAATCATCGATCTCGAAAGACCGCTCTACTCGTCTCTGATCAGCATATTGTTTTTGCTGATTTTGGGCTTTCTGTATATTTTCCCTAAGTGCTCTCATAATATCCTGGTTCTCCTATAACAAATCACCAGCACTGGGAACTCTACTGTCACTCAGCAATAAGTCAAGAAAGCTCAGAGCGTCATATCCATATAACGCTCGATATGGTGTCATCTGGATGCTCATGTGATGGGTGGTGTTGTAACAGTACTCACATAAGTATAACCACCTCACCCATGCCTTCTGCTGCCCTGAACTATAGTTACGCAAGTACCCTTCCACCCATTTGTTGACGATCTTCGTCTGCCCATCTGTCTGGGGGTGGTAGCTGGTACTAGGGGTGAGCTCTGTCCCACAAAGCTTGAATAACTCCTGCCAGAAGTTACTCATAAATCTGCTGTCCCTGTCGCTAACTATACTGCGAGGTAAACCGTGCAGCCTGAATACCTCTCGGAAGAACAAATCAGCAATCTGAGTAGCCGTGTGTGTAGTAGTGATTGCGAAAAAGTGTGCATATTTCGTCAATCGATCTACCACCACGAAAATACTGTCCTTCCCTTGAGCTTTTGGCAAGCCCGTGATGAAATCCATGGATAAACAATCCCACTTCCTCTCAGGGATAGGAAGCGGTTGTAGAAGACCTGCAGGGTATGTGTGCTCTTGCTTGTTCTGCTGACAAACAAGACATTCCCTGACATACTGGAGAACATAGGACTTGAGACCCTTCCAAGAGAATCTCTCCCGTACCTGCCTATAGGTCTTATAGTACCCGGGATGTCCTGCCATGGGTGAATCATGCAATGACCTCAAAACCTTGTCCCTCATCTCAGAACCTGGGACCAATAAAATCCTCCCTTTGTAGATGATAAGGTCATCTACAAGTGAATACCTGTCATCCAACACTGATCCATCTACTATGCTAGAGGCCCATGGGTCCTTAGCATACTCTGCTACAATCAGGTGTCTCCAGTCTTCTGAAACCAATGTAATAGAACCCAAGTGAGGACGGCGAGATAAAGCATCAGCAACCACATTCTGAGTGCCCTTGACATAAGAGATGTCAAAATCGTAAGACTGAAGCTTGCTGACCCATTTTTGTTGTCTCTCATTAAGATCTCGCTGTCCAAGAAAATGCTTCAGACTATTATGATCGGTTTTCACAGTGAACTTACTACCAATCAAGTACTGCCTGAATTTGGCCATCGCATGCATGATAGCCAACATTTCCTTATCATAGATACTAAAACTCCGTTCAGGCCCTCTTAGCTTTCTGCTCTCAAAAGCTATAGGGTGACGATCCTGCATAATAACTGCACCAATACCCTCACCACTGGCATCGCAATGTAACTCAAAGGGTTTAGTGAAGTCCGGTAAAGCCAAAACAGGACACGAAGTCATGAGAAGTTTGAACTTCTCAAAGCACGCTTGTGCTAGTGGTGTCCACTCAAAAGCACCTTTCTTAGTCAAATCGGTTAGTGGCGCAGCATGCCGCGAGAACCCACTAACAAACCGATGATAGAAAGCACACAATCCTACAAATCCCCTGAGCTGTGTCAAGGTCTCAGGTGTAGGCCAATCAATGATGGCTCGAACCTTCTCTGGGTCCATGCTGACTCCTGTACCGCTGATGATGTGTCCCAGATATAAAAGCTCTGCCATGCCCAATGCACACTTGGACTCCTTGGCATACAAGGACTCCCTGTCAAGTATTCTCAGAACCTCATCCAAGTGAACCATATGCTCCTCCCATGATTTACTATATACCAGGATGTCGTCGAAGAACACTAAAACAAATTTCCTCAAGTGAGGATGGAAAACCCTGTTCATTGTCGACTGAAACGTGGCTAGAGCATTGGTTAAACCAAATGGCATAACCAAAAAATCAAAATGTCCACAGTGACATCTGAACGCCGTTTTCTCTATGTCCTCTTCTCGGACTCTGATCTGGTGATAACCTGTTCTCAAATCAATCTTTGAGAAGTAGCAAGCTCCATGAAGCTCGTCTATCAACTCATCTATCCGAGGAATAGGATACCTGTTCTTAATGGTTTTCCTGTTGAGCATTCTGTAATCGATACACATTCTAAGTGTACCATCCTTTTTCTTCACCAAAACAACTGATGAAGCAAAGGGTGACTTACTCGGCCTGATGTGCCCCATAGCTAACAGCTCCTGAATAGTCTTCTCAATCTCATCTTTCAGACGCTTGGGGTGCCGGTAAGGAGTAATCATAATTGGTTTCGTGCCCTCCTCCAGCTCTATAATATGCTCAATACCTCTATCAGGAGGCCTGCCTGGTGGAATAGCACTGAATACCTTCGCATGTTTGATTCGAAGTTCCTGCACATCTGGATGGTATGGAGAAGCTTGCTGATCCAACTGTGAAGGCATTAGCTTGCATTCAGCAGCCCACTCTACCATATCATTACGAATCAAACGCTCCATTCGCCGAAGTGAAATCTCCCTAAGGTTGCTGTCCCTGATGGCTTTGAGAATATGATTTGTGCCATCAATGGTGAACTTCATCTCCATGTCACGCAAATTAAGCGTGAACTCTCCTATTGCATGAAGCCACTTCATACCAAGAACTACATCAGTTCCACCCATGTTTACCACATAAAAATCTGCCTTGAACTCGAAATTATTAAGTTTCAAAGGCAAGTCAGGTATCATCCTCTCACAATCGAGAGTGTTCCCATCTGCAACCCTCACACATATACCTTCAAACTGCTGAGTTTGAATACCCCGTTTCTCTACCAACCGTGAATCGATGAAATTATGGGTTGCACCTGTATCAAGGAGAGATATGACCCTTTGACCAGCTAGGATTCCACGAAGTCTGAAAGAACCCTCTTTCTGCATGCTGGACATATGAGCCTCCTTAAGTTATGTTTCCTCTGCAATTTCTGCTTCATTTTCTGATTCTTCTCCATCTGTATCATAGATTGGAGCTCGCTGATCAGAAAAATCAGTCAATGGTTCTTCCTCATAAAACCACTCCATATGCTTGTTTTGCCCTTTTGGTTTGAGGGGGCAATCGTGATTAAAATCATACGGACCTTTGCAGTAAAAACAGAGTTTTCTCCTTCTCAAATCATTCATGGTTTCTCGATCTAAAGGGGCTGCAAATTTCTTTTTCTGATCTATATTATCAGCCTTCTTTGGATCTGATTTATTTTTCGTGTATGATGTTGTAGGCTTCGAGCTCAAGCTAAAAGGCTTGCGAGGTGTAGATAGCTCCATGCTGCGAGCTTTCCTCATTGCCTCCTGTAAGGTAGGTGGATCAAATGCTTTTATCCAACCTTTCATGGGGTCGAAAAGACCTTCAATAAATAATATGACCAGCCTTCTCTCTGAGATCCCTGTCACCATAACAGATAGTCTTTGGAATTCACCAATTTACGATTCCAAGCTACCTAACTATTTCAGCTGTGCTAAATCTCTGAAGAAAAGCTCATGATCCCTTCTGTCAAATCTCTCTACCAGTCTATCAGTAAACTCCTGGTACGAGGTAATCCTGTCATGATGAAGGGTAGTCATACCATGAATCCACCAGTCATGTGCTACGCCATCTAGATGAAGTGCTGCAAAGCGAATGGCATCCACCTCAGGCATGGGGCATAGTGTCAGGAAAGTATCCAGTTTACTAACCCAGGCACGTGCTGTAACTCTGCCACTGCCATCAAAGTGAACTAAGGTTAGTTTGCTGGTTGCCTGTTTAAGATCACTCTGTTTGTGTCTAGGACGCCTGTCATTCCTGTTCCTTGTGTGCTCTCTCTTCTGGCTCATAAACCTGTCAAAGTTAAGGTGCTCCTTAACCCTTGGTGGCAAATTATCCAAATTGGCTAGCCCACAAGGGTCCAATAAAGGGCTAACGCTCTGTTCCCGAGGACTGTCTAGCGAGGGGACATCACAATGAGGAAGAAACCGAAGAAGCAGAGTTTGATACCGAAGGGATCCTTAATTTGAAGATGAATGTCATTCCAAGGGGAATGGTTGAATTAGAAAGGCTATTTGATCCTGATAAATTGAATAGAAACCAGAGCACCCAGGGCAATGATTGTGAAGCTGTCAATTTAGGAACAGAAGAACAAGTAAAGAATGTTTTTATTGGGAAAGTTTGCACACCACAAGAAAAGGAAGGCATCTTAAAGCTGATGAAAGAATTTCCAGGTGTAATAGCTTGGGGATATGAAGATTTAAAGACGTATGATACATCATTGATTACGCACACAATTCCATTGAAACCAGGAAGTAAGCCATTCAGGCAGAGGCAGAGGCCAGTCAATCCATTGCTAGAGTCCTTGATCTATCAGGAAGTCAAGAAGCTTCTTTCAGCTAGGATCATTTTTCCAGTAAGGCACTCCACGTGGGTCACCAATCTTGTTCCAGTTAGAAAGAAGAATGGAGAGATAAGATTATGCATAGACTTCCACAATTTGAACAGAGCCTCTGAGAAAGATAACTATCCTTTGCCTTCGTTGGATGAGGTACTGCAGATAGTGAATGGTTCACAAATGATGCCCTTCTTGGATGGATATTCGGGCTATAACCAGGTGATGGTTGAACAAGAAGACAGATTGAAGACAACGTTCACCACGAAATGGGGAACCTTTGCATATAGAAGAATGCCTTTTGGCTTAATTAACACAGGAGCCACTTTCCAAAGAGCTATGGATATCGCTTTTCGAGATTTGGTAGGAAAGTGCATAATTATATACATGGATGACTTGACTGTATTCTCAAAGAAAAGAGGAGATCATATTGACGACTTAAGGAAGATTTTTCAGAGGTGCAAAAGATTTGGTGTCTCCCTGAACGCTAAGAAGTGTTTATTTGGTGTAACAGAAGGTAAAATATTGGGTCATGTCATCTCAGAGAAGGGTATCTCAATTGACCCTAAACGTATTGAGGCCATCTCCAGGATCAGTTTGCCAGGAAGTCAAAGGGAATTAAGATCATTCTTCGGCAAGATTAATTTTGTGAGAAAGTTCATAACTGGATTTGTTGAGATAGTAAGGCCACTAAATGAGATGCTAAAGAAGAATGCAAAGGTTGAATGGACCCCACAAGCTAGAAAGGCTTTTGATGAGATTAAGCAAGCTATAGTGGATGCTCTAGTATTGGTTAGTCCAGATTACACCAAGCCTTTTTATCTATATTCATTCGCTTCCGAACATACATGTGCAGCGGTATTGACACAAAGAATAGAAGAAAAGGACGAGCACCCGATTGCTTTTATGAGTGCTCCACTAAAAGAAGCCGAGCTGAGATATCCCAGTGTTGAAAAATAAGCATATGCTTTGGTAAAGGCTGTTAAGAAATTTAGGCACTACCTTTTGAGAAGCAAGGTCCATGCAATAGTTCCAGATGCTACGGTGAAAACTCTGTTGATGCAAAATGAATTAGGAGAAAGAAGAGGCAAGTGGGTCACCACTCTGCAAGAATACGATATCAAAATACAGCCCATGAAGTTGGTCCGAGGACAGGCTTTAGCACAGACTATCGCAATGGTTGGTCTTGAATTGGTACGACAAACGTATGTATTGGAGGAGGTATCTCCAGGGGAGTGGTACGGAGACACCATTTATTATTTGCTAAATCATAGGTGCCCTCGCCACCTGAACCCAGTCCAACGAAGAGCTTTGAGAGTGAAAAGTCAAAAGTTTATGCTCCAAGGATCAGTGCTTTATAGGAGAAATTATGAGGGAATTTATTTAAGATGTGTAGGAAAACAAGAAGCAAAGTAGTTGATGGAGCATTTCCACGAGAAGTTTGGGACTAGGCATGGGAGTAGTCTAGCCACAGCTCATCAGATCCTGAGGGCTGGATACTATTGGCCCACGCTCTTCAAAGACACATATGAACATGTAAAGGCTTGTCACATCTATCAAACGGCAACGAATAGAGGGAAACATCCTGCTATGCCTTTGCAGCCAGTGATTGAGGTTAGACCTTTTGCCAAATGGGGGTTAGACTTTATTGGGACAATCAATCCACCGTCAGCAGGGCAACATAGATATATTTTGACAGCGACAGATTACTGCACCAAATGGACAGAAGCTCAGGCTTTGAAGCAGTGCACGTCAGAAGTGGTTATTAGATTTCTTGAAGAGAATATCATCACAAGATTCGGATTCCCTCATGCCTTAGTCAGCGACAACGGTTCAGCTTTCTCATCGCTGAAGTTCTCCAACTGGGCCTTTGAATATGGAATCACACTGAAATTTTCTTCCAACTACTACCCACAGGGGAATGGACTAGCAGAGTCCACGAATAAGAATTTACTGAATTCTATCAAGAAGCTGTTGGACAAGAATCCAAAAGATTGGCACACGCAGCTGAGGTTTGCCCTATGGGCAGATAGGATTAGAACGAAGAGTTCCTTAGGGACGTCTCCATATCATCTGGTCTATGGACAAGATCCAGTTTTTCCAGTGCAACTAAGGATACCAACTCTCTAGTTTATTCAAGAATATCTAGATGGAGAAGACCAAGTTCAAACAAGATTGTCTCAACTGATGCACCTAGAGGAGAAAAGAGATGAAGCTCTCGAGAATCTGGCAAAACACCAGGCAGTAGTAAAAAGATGGTTTGATAAACAAGATAAGATCAAGTTGTTCAGGATTTCTGACTTGGTTTTATACTGGTACAAGGCCCATGAGAAGAAAGGAGATCACGATAAGTTTGAAAAGTTATGGTTGGGCCCATATCAAATCTCTGAAATCCTTGGAGATAATGCATTTAGATTGCGCACATTAACAAGGGAGGATGTCCCGTTGCCCGTCAACGGACAATTCCTCAAACATTATTTCCAATCCTAGGTTCTTTCCGAGAGGCTGCTTTGTAACATATTAGGTTAGGTTTGCTTTCCCGTTTGTTTGCTTTCCTGTTTTGTTTTGGTTTTGGTTTGTTGCCCTTTGGGTTTTTGGTTTGGCGTTCCTTCCCTTGAGTTGTCCGCTCAAGTGGCTTTAGTTTGGAATGGACAAGGATTTTAGGGTTTCCCATTATGAAGGGGGGTGAAGATGGTTTTAACTCTCACAACACGGTTTCTTTTCACAGGAATTTGGGTAAATTTTTGAAAAGGACCAAGGTTATTTTCCTCTTGTCATCATCCGGTTTGGAATAAACTCTTCTTGGGAGGTTAACCCGTTATTGTGTCTTAACACATGAGTCTAAAAATCCTAAATACCTTACCTATTTCCACTCTGAGTCATTTTGGTTTCTTGGGAAAGGTCTTAGCAGGTGAAAATCTTACATCTTGCTTCAACGCCACTGCAATTCTCAAACCCATTGGAGGCTTCATTGCCTGCCAGCCAATTGAGGAATTGACAGAGAAATCAAATGGAGAAAAGAAAATGTGCTTAAAAGAATTATTTGAAAAACAAAAAAATGAGAAAATGAAAAATGAAAGAAATACTATGAAATATTGGTTTTGGGAACACGCGAGTAACTCCACCGGGGCTATGTACGCCCGACTAGCAGTGGAGCAATATTCGTGAGAATTGTAGTGACAACCTCGTCAGTGCTATGGACGCCTGACTGGCAGCGAGGCAATGTCCAGGATGCTTTTGAAGTTAAGATATTTATATAACTTGCTGTAGTTGATTCCAGAAGGCGAGACGGTTCAGAGATGGAACGAATGCACACACTCACAGGTTCTTAGATGAAAGTGTTCTAATCCAATATCGGATTCTTCTCCCTTTTTGAGCAAGCGTCTTTTCTGTATGATGGTTTGAGGGGGATTTAATCAAGGTTCAATTCTTAAAGTGTTTTTCAACACTTTCCAGTGGAGTCGCCAGATGTTGTGACCTTTTCACACATCGCCCCATTCAAGATGGGGACCCCTAAATTTTTGCTCCATTCCGGTCTTTTGGCTTTGGTTTTTGTCTTTCTCTCTTGTTCTGCTTCTTTTTTGCTATCTACTTTTTGGGGAACGCTCTCATTTGCGAGCTTGAATGTAAAAATTTGGCCGAATACTGAAATTAGGGTTTCACATCTTTAGGTCACTTCTGGGTCAAATTGAGTTGGTTAGTCAGCTTTTGAGCCTAACAGTGCTATTACAATGCTTTCAGCAAGTAATCCCTAAATTTTCACTAAGTTCTACCAACTTTCTATTTTTAGTAAGTGTCAGTTTAGGGTTGATTTTCTTGAGATTTTCACATTCAGACAACTTCATTGCATTCCGAACACTTCAAGCTCATTTCTAACAAAATTTGAGCAAAAACGGACGACTCGCTATTTTTAGCAGTCCAGCTTCCAGAGCAAATTCCAGGGCCCGCATGTTGCATTTTCTGATGCATGTTTAGAGATTCTTTCTAGGTTTTTCGAGACCTTCGCAGTGATATGACATGCAAAGCAGGGTGACAACTTTCAGCATTCGGCCTTCGGAGGCTGATATTAGGGTTTGCATGCAGTATTTCTCAGCGCATGTCGGCATTTTCTTTCTGGGTTTTCCAAGAGCTTCGCGGTGGTGTAACATGCAAGTGTAACTGATCATTTTTCAGGAACTTACTATTTTTAGCCAGTGCTTGCATGTTGAAGATTTTCCTGGGTTTTTTCTGGGTTTTTCAAGATTATTCGGGCAGTGTCACATGCAAGATCATCCAGCAGCCGGACGGTCACTTTTTTGGCTGCTTTCTATTTTTAGCAGGTACCACTAAGGCAGCAGCTCGACACTTCAGGACTGCAAACTGATCATCACACAACTGAAACGAGGTCAAACAGAGCTCATTTGAGGAACATGCATAAAATTAGGGTTTCGAACTTAAGAGCTAGAAATGAAGAATCAGACAACAAGGTGCTCAAAACTAAAGTGTCCACTACAATCAACATCTTTCGGGGAGTCTGCTGGTAAAATTTGAAGGCAATCGGAGAACTTGCTATTTTTAGTAAGGTGTTCTCAATGCAGGCTATAAATAGAAAGTTGATCTCAGGTGCCGGCACAAAAAGGCAAGTTCACCAGCAAAGAGCACATTGTCCAAATTTCAAGGCAAACGGAAATGAGGAAGTCTCAGAAACAGGCACTTACTATAAATAGTAAGTCACTTCAGAAGCAGCTATAAATGGCAGGTCGACGTCAAATCTTAGCAGATATAAGTCAAACACGTGATGAGGGATTCTTGGTGCAAATTTCAAGACCGACAGAGTTATAGAAGATGAGAAATCAGATGATTGCTATTTTTAGCAGGCCGAGACAAGGAAATTAGGGTTTCCTAAAAACAAGGGCAGTGCATGACAACTATATAGAAACAACATCCGGTTCTGATCACCACGCTTCAGGCGTTCAACACATGAAATTTGAAGACTTTCTAAGTAGTTACTATTTTTAGCAAGTTGCTAAAAATAGCATGTGCAAACAAGAATCAGGCATCGACAAAACAAATCAGTTGAAATTCATAAGCAGGGCGAAAATCATGCTTTTTGGAGCAAAATTTAGTTAACGGCGCAAAATTCAGAGAATTTCTAAAAATAGAAACTCAAGGCGAATTAGGGTTGACCAGAGGAAAATCAACTTAAATCTGGTAGTGGGCATAAAATTCACTAAAACGGATAAAATTTGGAATCTAGCATTGAAACCGACCTTGAGAAGCTGAAGAGAGGCAGAAAATTGACTAAGTCTGGTAAATTGGAAGGAGGATTCAAATGCACCTCACTTTGAAGAGGGATAATAAAAGCTTCTAAGGCATTAAAATTGGATGCTCAACCCCTCATATGCGCCCTTGGAGCTGGAATTGATATGTGATATGTGCCCATGGTGAAAGTGAATGTTCCAAGTACAAAATGCGCCTAAGGAGAAAAGGGGGGACTTAGAATTTCACTAAGGTGTTAAAACTAGAAGCATGCACCCTCAAATGTGCCTTGAATTAGAGGGGTCTAAATGTGCCCTTGGTGTTGGATGGGAAATTTGGCTAAGTAGCGAAATTGAAAGCTCATGGGTCTAGATGCGCCCCTCTTTGGGGACTTAGAAATTCCGCCTTAATGATAAGATTGAAAGTTGCAAGTGCATATGCGCCTATGGTGAGACTAGGAGCATGACTAGCAGAATGTGCCCTCCAAGTTGAAAGAAAGACGTGAAATCTTCTAAGGCACTTGAACTGGAGGCTCTAGGGGTTAAATGCGCCCACTTTAAAGGGAGAATTAAAGAAAAATTCTACATTTTAAAACTTGATGTTCACCCATGCATATGCACCTAAGTGATGAAACTGGATGTTGCCCATGTAAAATGCTCCTATGATAAAATTGGAGGCTTGGTTTGTAATATGCGCCTGACAATGTGAAGATGGGAGATTTGAAAATTCACTAAGGCACGAAACCGAAAGTAACATGTTCAAAACGCGCCCCTCTTCAGACTGGAAGTACCAATTGTTATATGTGCCCTTGAAGTAGGCATGGTCAAATGCGCCCTTGGAGCTGAAGGATGTAAAATTTTGTCTAAGTGTCAAAAATGAAACCTCCACCAATTGTTATATGTGCTCTGAGTTGGAAGGTTTGAAAATCTGCCTAAGTTGAGAGCTCAACGTTGAATTTGCGCCTCTAAGCTCACATGGTTATTTGTGCCCAAGGGGATTAAGAGTTGAAAAGTGGTTGAGTGTGGCGAAATGAAAGCTACTCCTTCAAAATGCGCCCCTCTCTTCAAGTGTTGGATAATGAATTTTTTCCCAAATAATAGAAATCGAAAGCTAGAGCTTCAACACTCATATGCGCCCAAGTAAGAAGAGAATAATATGTGGGCTAGGAAATTTTCTAAAGTAAAGAAATGAAAGCATATAGTGCCAAATGCCCCCAGCTTATGGAGTGGAATTGGTAAATTTTCTAAGGCAACAAAACTAGAAGCTCCCTACCTCATTTGCACCCAAGGAGAGGGGAAGAGGGCCCATGCGTGCCTAACTCAAGGGTTGAGATTGGATAGATTCTAAGGCGTGTAATTCAAAACTAAAAGTTACTACTCTCAAATGCACCTTGATGAGAAAGGGGGGGTTTTGAAAAATATTTCCAAGGCAAGCAAACTGAAAGTTAGATTCTTATGTGCGCCCAGCTGGAAGGGAAAGATTTGAAATTTCTTTAAGGCATCGAAATCAAAGTGAGAGGGGAAATTTAATATCTTAAGGACCATCATATGTGCCTTGATCTTGAGAAGAAGCAAGAAAACGCCTAAGTGTTGAGAATTTAAAAGTATAAGACTCCAAGTGCGCCCTTGCTAGAAGAATGTTGGAAATTCAAAGCTTGAAGAGTAAAATGCGCTTTCTCTTGGAGACAAACTTGAATTTATTTTATGGTGTATAAACTTCAAGCTACTTACCCCATATGTGCCTTAACATGGAGATGAATGAAAAATTTGGCTAAGTGACTAAAATTTTGGAACTTGACTTCCTATATGCGCCCTTGAGAATGGAGATGATTTGAAATTTATTCAAGGAAATTAAATTTAAGGCTAGACCCCCCCCTTGATTGCGCCTAGAAGTTTGAAGCTGGAGAAGTATTTTATGATTGAGAAATTAAAAGTTGGAGAACTCATTTGTGCCTGGCATAAAAAAAAAATCAAATGGAGATTTTGTGAAATTGAAGGCACTTAAAATTTCCCCAAGGCGTTTAAGAAATAAATTAAAAGGCGTTGGAAGATATTAAAATTTCTCTAGGCAATTAATTTTAAAAATTTGCCTAAGCCGGAGAAATTAAATTAATTTAATTAATTTAATTATTTTCCTAAGTACTAAATTTAAATTCCCCCTTTAATTTTGACCCATGAAATTTTAAAGATCGGACGATTTTAAATGTGGGGAATTTATTTCGGAGTTAATTATGGATGGAAAATAAAATTACGCCTAGCCAATTTAAAGTGTTAATATCGAATTTTGGAGAAATAAGTTAAAATGGTGTTTAAATTAAAATTTTAATAAATTAAATATGCCATTTTAAAAAGGTTGTTGAAGATTACTTCAAATCAGAGTAAAAATAATTTTTCAAAATTACTAGAGATAACTGGCAGTCGAGTGGGAAATTTTGAATTTAGATCGAGGAAAGAATCTCCCTAAATAGCGAATTGCCATAACAACTGTAAGACGACTAGAATATTCCCTTTTAAATTTAGCAAATGTGTCAGTCATGATGAAGGGAATAAAAGGCATCTGCTAAAATTAGCACCAGCCTTTGGCTATAAAACTCTGAGGATTTTCATTCTCATCTCACAAGATTCAAAGCTGAAGTTTATGCTGGTGAGTTGAGTTGTAAGATTTAATATTTTCAATTTGAGAGTTGCTAAAAGTGTGAGGTGTTAAAGTCGATTTTGCAAGAGATTAAAATTGTGAAGGCTTGAATTTCTCGAAGTCTGCGAAGTTGCTGAGAGTTTGATTTCTCAAAGTTGCTGAGTTGCGGGGTTGCTGCAATTTGAAATAAAGTTTGAAGTGTTAAACATTTTTTTTCTCCAAGTTGCTGAGGTAAGTACTCGAAGTTGCTGAGACTTAATATTTTGCTGAAAGTTGAAATGTTTTTGAAGTTGAAAGTTGAAAAAGCTGAAATCATTTAATCGTGCTGAAGGTCAAAATTGTTTGAATTCAAAATTACTTGAGTTTTAAATTTTCTGAAGTTGCTAAATGTTAGAATCAAATCGGATTTAAAATTGTTAAAGCCTTCGAAGTTGCTGATGTATAACTTTCGAAGTGCTGATTTGAGATTGCGAAATTTTTTCGAAGTTGCTGATTTATAACTCTCGAAAAGTCGATTTGAAATTATTGAAACTTGCTGATTCGAACTTGCTCATTTGAAACTTTTGAACCTATTTTAATTCTTCGAAGTTGCTGATTTATAACTGTCGAAGAGCTGATTTGAAACTTGGTGATTTATAACTTGCAAGCTTGCTGATTTAAAATTGTTGAATTCCTCGAAGTTGTTGATGTATAACTTCTGAAGTTATTGATTTAAACGTTGCTGAAACTTAACACATTTTTCGAAGACTGAGATTGTTGGAGTTAATTTCTTATAGAGAGATAAAAATTTCTTTTGGCTGCAAGTTATTGAAATTTGAAGTTTAACTATACTGAGGTTTGAAGTCGAAGTTTGATGCTGGAGATATTAACTTGCATTTATTTTTGCAGCCAACTTCACTCGCCAGCCATCTCACGTGATTTTTATTTAAAATAGTTGGAGGTGTAATGTTCACTTTTTGTTTTGCAGATGGTTGATGTTGCAGGAACTAGCAAAGCTGGGAACAATGAAGCTGGCAAGGAAAACGCCTCCAGGTAGGCGATTATCAAAGGTCTGAAGAAGTCCATCTCAGAGTCAAAGATTGTGTCAAAGTTTGGCAACTTGACAGACACCAACCTGGGGCCTTTCAATCTCGAGGCTTTCATGCATAGAATGTACGGACAAGGTGGCAATCTTCCTATTGAAGCTTCGTGCAACATTGTCAAAAGCGGATTGTACGCAGCAGCAGGGTTCCAGCCGGCAGTTCGTTGTCCTGAGTTAATCTTAGAGTGCGCCAACTTTTACAGCTTGGATGATCGGACTATCAGTTCTCCGGATGGTATGATACTGGCCAACTTTTCACTTGACACGATCGGCGAGGCGTTTGGGATCCTAGCTACAGATGGAATGCTGTACAAATCCAAGGCAAAGGCTGACAAAATGTACGCCACATCCTTTGAGAAGTGCATGAAGAGGATAAACACCACTTGGATGCGAAAATCGAAACCTCCTACTGCCAGGCTACCAAAGCAGATAATCTCAGAAGAGCTGAAGCAGGAGTATTGCGATATCATTATGCTGCTCAGCAGGGTTAACGACAGCCCATAATCATTCGTGTTCGAGCCATGGATGTTCTTCTACATCAACGTGGTGCTCGAAGGGAAGGAGCAAGTAAACTGGGCGCAGATGATAAGTGATAATATTGATGAACAGTTCTAGAGTCTTAGGAGAACAAAAACATTTTACATGAGCTCATATGTTATTTACATGCTTGCTCGAATGACCAAGTATAGAGGATTGGCATATCAAGAACCAATCGGCTGTAGGTACAACCAGTTCAAGATTCACGAGTCCTGTAGGTAGTTGCACCTCACACATACTGGTGACTTCAAGAGAGTCAATGATGCATTCACTATGTATATTACAAGAACCCTTCAGCAGAGGCTACAACAAAGGATATCCGAGGAGGCTCAGATGCTAATAGAAGAGTACAGGTTTTGGTTCGTCCAATTCCTAAAGTTTACCTATTTGAGGCTGCCAAGGTACGATTCCTATGTCTACAAATTACCCAGGTACCCCACCAACAAAATGATACTGCTTGAGTTGTCTAGGCAATTGGTGGCCTACGACAAAATCATTAAGAGAAAGAAGAAGGGAGGCTTGCACTTTCCCATTGTATTGGGAAACTCGCTTGAAGAATGCCCCACTCTACAGGCAGCCAAGGAGGTCGAAGACGAATTAAAGTTCTACAAGTTAACTCTTCATACTAGCCGGCAGGATTTCGATCCTCGAGGAAAAATTGGGACAGTGCAAGGTGTGGATTATAGACACAGAGCTCACCTGAAAGATTTCTGGGTGAATGCTGGAAGTGAGGATGAAATTAGAAAAAGAATGTTTTCAAGGCTGCCTCTCAAGTTAATCAGGGAATGTGAAGTGATCCAAGTGCCAGATCAAGTCGAGGAGGATACCAGGTTGATTCATCTGGATTATGAAGCAGTAAAGAACACACTGATGCCACCAGTAGATTGGTCTGAACCGGAGATCATGGATTTAGACACCTTGTCTATTCCCGTCTTGACTTTCACAAAGGCTTGGGTGGAAGAGCGCGTTCATAGATTAAGGAGGAGGTCAGTTGCTTTCACATACGACCTCATGGGAGATAAAAGGCCACCGGTGTTGGCGAAAAGAAAGAAACAGATTGCCTAGCCTTTGGAGCCACAACCACCACAAGAAGAGCCACAACCACAGCCAGAGGAACCTGTTCAGCCAGAGCCTCAAGGATCAGAGGACACGTCATCTACTCAGTTGGTGTCCCATTCCTCTAGTGTATGTGAAGTTTCATTATTTGCTAATCAGAGGGCTCGAGGGAATGAAGAGCTAGAGATCGGGGAAGTTAACCAACCAATGCTAAGGGAGTTGGATACCCAGAGCGTCAATGATCCTGAAGGTGCTAGTAGACCAGATGAAGGGGAAGAAACGGATACAGACACCCACTTTGACTATTCCTTCAGAGATGAAGATGTTGGAGCTCATGAGGGAAGTGATCAGAATGTTGAAATAATTGAGCCTCAATAGAATACTGCTCGAGAGGAAGTTCAGGAAGTGGAGGCAACTGAAGAGCAGCCCCTCATCATTTATGGCATTCAGTGCAATTGGATTTCCCAGGCGATCAGGAGGGACCAGGATGATGATGCTGATCTAGCGGTTGAATTGGAAGAACTTCTGAACAGGACTAGCAAGTCGCCCAAAAGGAAAAGAGCAAGGAAGTACACAAGGATGGAAACTAATGAGGCAGGTTCACGTAGCCTTCACATTGCCATTCCAAGAGAATATTATAGTTTAAGTGATGCCATGCTAGAAAATTACACGATCACCACAGTTGAATTGGGACATCCTTTCGGAGTTCAAGTGGTCGAGGAAGCTGAAAGTTCCTTCCAGGCATTGAAAGACAGGCTAGTGAAGAAGGAAGGAAAGTACAAAAGATTGAAGAAGAAGCATAGGGCGTTAGTTGAGTATGTGCAACATTTGGCACATCCAGTTGCTCAAGGGAATCCAGTGGTAGAACTTCCGTCCGAATTGCCACGAGAGCCAATCAGTGGGCTTGAGGAGATAAGGAGGGCAGTGTGGGAGGGAGACAAGTGGATAAGCGGTGTCCGTACCAAGGCAAAAAAATTCATGGCTGATCTTGTCTCAGCATTTCAGAGTGCATTTGGCATCCTTTCACGCATTAGTGACGTCAAGCAAGCTTGGGGAGACACCACATTTTTCAAGACAAAACCATCCCTCGCCTTGCTGTTTTGATGCGTGTGCCCACGTAGACTTTGGTGAATGAGGGAGTGATCCAGGCAGGCGATAGGTATGATTTTTGTGGGTGGCATTTAGCAGCTTTCACAGGGAAGGGTTTCTTTGACACAGTGTCTATGGAGTCCACCAGGATTAAGAAGGCAATGAGGAATATCCACGAGGGTATCCTCAACACTTTAGAGGCAGTATTCGCTAATAGGATGACTACTGAGGAGGTTGAATTTGAAGGGTTAAAAGCAAGATTATAGCCTTTCTTTTCTGAGATGAAGAGGTTCTCTCAGCTAGACTTTGAGAACATGACAACCTTTTCGGCGATTATTCAAAATACCCAAGATGCTTTTGAAGCTTGGGGAAAGTCTTGTGAAAAGCATGAGTAGATGGTAGCCATCCTGGAGTATCAGCTAAATCTTACTCCATCAATTTCTGAGGAGGAGGTGGATGAGGTGCTGGCACGGTTCGTAGCATATGCGGTCAGAGAGAAGAACAAAGGAATCTGAGTCATGGACGAGAATCTTCTAGAAGGGTAGTGGGCATTAATTGCTCATGGTGGTCAAGGGAGAATCTGCTATTTTTGGGAGCATTTATGACACCACTCCACCTTCTGGTAGTTTTTAGGGCAAACTCGTCTAGGGCTGAGGTGGCTTGATCTGGGCCCTCCATTGTAATTCAATCTGGACCATCCGTTGAGATTGGCCAGCTATAAAAGGGGGAGTCCCCCTCATTTGTAATCGAATAGTTAGAATCAAAGAATAGTCAGTATAGTGGATTTGAAGCAGAATAGAGAGTAGATATTTTTGAGTTAGAGTAGTTTCCATTTGCATTGTTGAAGAAAAAGGGGAATTCTCCCTTTGAGAATTTTGTAAGAGATTGTCACAAAGGATATTCATAATAAAGCATTTCATTGATGGTGAATTCAAACTTTATTGTGAGTAGTTCGTGAGGTTTCTTCTTCCTTTGACTTCAACTATGATTCAATTTCATGCTAATAGTTAGACATGGATGTTTATGTTTGATGTAAGTGAGCTTCTTTATCCATACCACTAACGATCTTGCTGATGGTAAGCTCGTCTTGCGTGGTCAACTGGAACATTTTACACTTAACTTCGATCAAGGTTCATGTGTAGTTATGCATCGTTGTGATGGTAGTTGCGCTATTGAATCATGATCTGAACACCTTTCATATCCTTTGAAGATTGCACTTACTTTGTTGAAGTTGTCCAACTAGAGGCTAGACAATGTTTGTTGAAATTCATTGAAGTTGAGCATAACACCCTTTGCATTTAGATTAGAGTTTAGATTTTAGAAATCTCTGCAGCCATTCAAATTACGCACAATTTTGGTTAGTTTTAGGAAACTTGCACTCTAAAGCCAAATCATTCACGCAAAATCCCTTTCAAAAGCATACATTGGTTGTTACTACACGCATTCTGAACAATTATGTAAGTCCCCTCGTAAGAACACAACAAATACACATCAACCAAACTGGATCTATTCGCATTAAAAGAACCTTGGAGTTGAAAGCGTGATCTCACTCGCAATCTTAGCACGCTGAATACTTTGTTCAAGAGAGAATAGGGTATCCGTTGGGAAACTTTGTTCTGCTGATTGGTGCAGTCACGAAAATCACATCAACAGGACAATGAGAACAAGGTACCCCAAGAGTTGTTCACGAGTGATTTCCATGAGGACTACCCTGATTTTGTAACCTTGCTAAGTAGGGTTATGGGCATCCTGATTGCGGCATACTTCCAAGACTGGATGTTCTATTTTATAGAAGAAATTATCAGGGTAAAAATCAAGTTTTCAACTGGGTAGGAATGATCAGTAACTGCTTGCATGAGCAATTTGTAGTAGTTAAGAATGCCTCTCAATATTACATGACCTCCTACTTGGTCTATCTTCTGGCTGACCCTGTTCCATACAAAGGTCTATTTGTGGTACAGAGCCCAACCTCGGGGAGAGAGTTGAAAGTATATGACAAACATCTGTAGCTCCAATACTAGAATTTTAAGAAAGATTACTGTCAGGTAAATGATGCCTTTATTGGGAACATTATCAGACTTCTCGAAGGATACTTCGAGAGGAGAATCACACATAGTGCCCATGCATTCATCCACCAGTTTGAATTCTTATTTATCTAGTTTCCCAAATTCACCTACATCTGAATCGAGGGCTTCTCCAAGAGGCCATATAAGCTACCTCAGTATCCAAATGACCGGTTGATATTGCTAGAAGTCTCTAGGAAATTACAACATGCACATACTCTTCTAAGTGACAAACACAAGCTAGACATCCCCTACACCCTTACTTTCGGCCAGGGTATGTATGCAATTCCAACATCCCAATGTGCGGAGTATCCTGAGAAGGAGATCATAGAATACAACTTGGAGCTTCACACCCATCAACCAATGATGGACCCATATGGCAAGCTAAAGAAGATGGTTGGGAAGGAATATGCCCACTTGCACAATGTTGAAGATTTTTGGGCCAACTATAAGGACAATAAGGAGGTGCGCATGAGGCACTATATGCACATGATGACATACTTTGTTAAAATGGTCAAATTGTTCCTGGTGTCGGATCACATTGTGGAAGATGAAAATACCATCATAGATTTGAGATTTGATGTTGTTTCCAATCTGCCATTGCCCTAATCAATTGGGATGAGGAAGAGGTCAATGACCTCAACATTCTAACAAAACCAATAGAGCACAAAACAAGGCAGTGGATTGATGCATAGATCTCACAACTAAAGCTCCAAGGAGCTACCTTGACATATGGCAAGCTTAAAGATGAGCTTGAGAGAGAAACTGATAGTGGGACTGCTACTACCCCATCTGGAGAGACTCTAAAATCTCCTCCCACCAACAGGTCAAAGAAAAGAAAGGAGGTAGTCGAGCACCAACCAAAGCATAAAGTATACTCAAGGAAGGCCTTAGAGGATGAGACCTCCAAGAAAGCAAAGAAGTTAGGTGACTTCTCTGAGATGCCCACGATCTAAGAGGATCCACTCCATGAAGGAGAGGAAGAAGAGGTCGATCCACCAAAGTCTCCACCTGCTGCCTCTACTCTTGTTGCCACCACCATTGCTACTGCTATCACTCCTTCGCTAGCATCCCAAGCACTACTTGTTTCCTCTCCACCTACGGTGGACATTTCAATTCACCTTGCCTTCACCTCACCTACTAAACCCATTATGGTGAGAGATTCTTCTTCTACCACCACTTGTCCACTCTCATCCTCCTCAATGTCCCCATCGACTGCTATTTCCCTAGCCTCCACAACAACAATGCCTACCCTCGTGCTCCCAAAATCTTTTCCTGACACATGCATAATATACCTATGGAGATTTTTGGAGTGTTGATGAACCCTACAATGCAGGCTACCTTAGCTCAAGTTGTGGCCAGTCTCCTTGTCCCTCCCCAGACAAAGCCACCCAAGATAGAGGCGACAATGCAAATTTCTAAAGAGCTAGAAAGACACGAGAGGGGGGCCACTTAAGAAATGGATGAAGAATCTGAGGATGACTACCATGAGCATCCAAAGCACTAACACTTGGTTATTGATGAGGTAGCCTATGTAGAGGAAAATTCATAGTCCTTAGAGGAATATGTTGAGGACCCCGGTGCAAAATACATAGTGGAGACTTTTGACCAAGAACTCAAGGAAGAGTTGGCCCAACAACTCAAGAATGTTAGAGAGGAAAGACAGTCTTCTGAAGAAAAGAAGGATACTAATGAAGAAATGGAGATATCTATGGAGCCTCCAGCTAGGGGAAAAGGTAAGAGCCTCGATCACAATAAAGAGATGCCTCCCCCAAGAGAAGAGGCTGAAATGAAAAGAAT